>JAFLJL010017934.1:94411-110515 GCA_018398815.1 Conus ventricosus
TCACTACTGCCGTCCCACACTGTTGAGGCGTAATTTATACGTGACATTATGTGTGCATTGAAGAAAAGTTTAAGCACATTACTGTTGACGTAGCGCTTTAATTGAGATAACAGGAAAAGGTGTTTTGAGACTACCTTGCATACGTTATTTAGATGAGATTGCCATTTCAATTCTTTATCTATCGTTAACCCTAAAACACGATGCTCGTCTACCTGCTCGATAGAAGTGCCATTCAACTGAAGTTTTAGGCAAAGAGGAGTCAACTGGTGTTTTTGGCGGGTAGCTATAATCATAGATTTGGTTTTGGCTGGGTGTATGACCATTGAGTTTGAATGACACCAGTCTGACACGTCGTGTAGACTTTCCTGGAGAGAAGTTTCTATTGTCTGTAGATCACTACCATTCGTTTGGAGCGACGATCATCAGCAAATAAATCTGTCGTGACCTTTTCATCTGATACGGACAATGGTAAATCATTGATGAAGATGCAGAATAGTAGGGGGCCTAGTACAGAGCCCTGTGGGACTCTTTGTCTGACAAAGTCTGAAGTGGAGGTTTTGCCATTAAGCGCCACATACTGGGTCCTATCGTTCAAGTATGATTGGAATAATGAGATTGTCGAGAGACAGAGAGAGAGAGAGAGAGAGAGAGAGAGAGAGAGAGAGAGAGAGAGAGAGAGAAGAGAGAGAGAGAGAGAGAGGGAGAGAGAGAGAGAGAGAGAGAGAGAGGAGAGAGAGAGAGAGAGAGAGAGAGAGAGAGCGTTGGAGTCATTTGTGGATTGATTTGTTGTGCGTGTTTGAGGCTGTATCCACATGGATTTCTTTGCGTGCGTGCGTGCGTGCGTGGTGTGGTGTGTGTGTGTGTGTGTGTGTGTGTGTGTGTGTGTGTGTGTGTGTGTGTGTGTGTGTGTGTGTGTGTGTGTGTGCGTGCGTGCGTCCGTCCATCCGTGCGTGCGTTCGTCCATCCGTGCGTGCGTGCGCGCGCAGAGGATGTAGATGAGATTGTGGCGGGGAGTGGCCGTGGAATGTGACGCAGTGAAAGCAGGATGTTGTCACGGTCTGCTTCACAGCTGCTGGCATCAGGGGAGATAACACGTCAACACCAACCCACGGCACGATGGCGGTGGAGGGAGGGAAGGGGAGGTGGTGGTGATGGGGTGGGGGGGTGGGGGAAACTCGGTGGTGGCATCGTGTGGAAGAGAGTGGGGGGAGGAGAGAAGTGGGGGGGGGGGATTGTTAAGGAGAGGAGGGGGACACTGAAGACAGTGGGGGAGGAGAGGGGGGGGGGGGTGTTAAGGAGAGGAGGGGACACTGAAGACAGTGGGGGAGGAGAAGAGGGGGGTGTTAAGGAGAGGAGGGGGACACTGAAGACAGTGGGGAGGAGAGAGGGGGGTTTAAGGAGAGGAGGGGGACACTGAAGACAGTGGGGAGAGGAGAAGGGGGGTGTTAAGGAGAGGAGGGGGACACTGAAGACAGTGGGGGAGGAGACAGGGGGGTGTTAAGGAGAGGAGGGGGACACTGAAGACAGTGGGGGAGGAGACAGGGGGGTGTTAAGGAGAGAGGGGGACACTGAAGACAGTGGGGAGGAGACAGGGGGGTGTTAAGGAGAAGAGGGGGACACTGAAGACAGTGGGGGAGGAGAAGGGGGGGTGTTAAGGAGAGGAGGGGGACACTGAAGACAGTGGGGAGGAGAGGAGGGTGTTAAGGAGAGGAGGGGGACACTGAAGACAGTGGGGGAGAGAGAGGGGGTGTTAAGGAGAGGAGGGGGACACTGAAGACAGTGGGGAGGAGAGGGGGGGGTGTTAAAGGAGAGGAGGGGGACACTGAAGACAGTGGGGGAGGAGGGGGGGTGTTAAGGAGAGGAGGGGGACACTGAAGACAGTGGGGAGGAGAGAGGGGGGTGTTAAGGAGAGGAGGGGACACTGAAGACAGTGGGGGAGGAGAGAGGGGGGTGTTAAGGAGAGGAGGGGGACACTGAAGACAGTGGGGGAGGAGAGAGGGGGGTGTTAAGGAGAGGAGGGGGACACTGAAGACAGTGGGGGAGAGAGAGGGGGGTGTTAAGGAGAGGAGGGGGACACTGAAGACAGTGGGGAGGAGAGGGGGGGTGTTAAGGAGAGGAGGGGGACACTGAAGACAGTGGGGAGGAGAGGGGGGTGTTTAAGGAGAGAGGGGGACACTGAAGACAGTGGGGGAGGAGAGAGGGGGTGTTAAGGAGAGGAGGGGGACACTGAAGACAGTGGGGAGGAGAGGGGGGGTGTTAAGGAGAGAGGGGGACACTGAAGACAGTGGGGAGGAGAGGGGGGTGTTAAGGAGAGGAGGGGGACACTGAAGACAGTGGGGGAGGAGAGGGGGGTGTTAAGGAGAGGAGGGGGACACTGAAGACAGTGGGGGAGGAGAGGGGGGGGTGGTTAAGGGAGAGAGGGGGACACTGAAGACAGTGGGGGAGGAGAAGGGGGGTGTTTAAGGAGAGGAGGAGGACACTAAAGATAGTGGGGGAGGAGAGGGGGGGGGTTTTAAGGAGAGAGGGGACATGAAGATAGTGGGGGAGGAGCGGGGGGGGTGTTAAGGAGAGGAGGGGGACACTGAAGGGACAGTGGGGGAGGAGAGAGGGGGGGGTGTTAAGGAGAGGATGGGGACACTGAAGACAGTGGGGGAGGAGAGGGGGGGGGTGTTAAGGAGGAGGAGGGGACACTGAAGACATGGGGAGGAGGAGAGGGGGGGGGGGGTTGTTAAGGAGAGGAGGGGGACCTGAAGACAAGTGGGGGAGGAGAGAGTGGGGTGTGAAGGAGAGGAGGGGGACACTGAAGACAGTGGGGGAGTAGAGGGGGAGGTTAAGGAGAGGAGGGGGACACTGAAGACAGTGGGGGAGGAGAGAGGGGGGGGTTAAGGAGAGGAGGGGAACACTGAAGACCAGTGGGGGAGGAGGGGGGGGGAGTTAAGGAGAAGGGGGGAAACACTGAAGACCGTGGGGGGGGAAAGAGGGGGGGGAGTTAAGGAGAGGAGGGAGACACTGAAGACAGTGGGGGGAGAGAGGGGGGGTTAAGGAGAGGAGGGGGCACTGAAGACAGTGGGGGAGGAGAGGGGGGGGGTGTTAAGGAGAAGAGGGGGGACACTGAAGACAGTGGGGGGAGGAGAGGGGGGGTTTAAAGGAGAGGAGGGGGACACTGAAGACAGTGGGGGAGGAGAGAGGGGGGGGGGAGTTAAGGAGGGGAGGGGCACTGAAGACTGTGGGGGAGGAGGGGGGGTGTTAAGGAGAGGAGGGGGACACTGAAGACAGTGGGGGAGGAAGGGGGGTTTAAGGAGAGGAGGGGCACTGAAGACAGTAAGGGGAGGAGAGAGGGGGGGGGGGGTGTTAAGGAGAGGAGGGGACACTGAAGACAGTGGGGGAGGAGAGAGGGGGGGTTGTTAAGGAGAGGAGGGGGACACTGAAGACAATGGGGGAGGAGAGGGGGGGTGTTAAGGAGAGGAGGGGGACACTGAAGAAGTGGGGGGGAGAGAGGGGGGGGGGGGGGTGTTAAGGAGAGAAGGGGCACTGAAGACAGTGGGGGAGGAGACAGGGGGGTGTTAAGGAGAGGAGGGGGACACTGAAGACAGTGGGGGGAGGAGAAGGGGGGTGAGTTAAGGAGAGGAGGGGGACACTGAAGACAGTGGGGAGGAGAGGGGGGGTTGTTAAGGAGAGGAGGGGGAAACACTGAAGACAGTGGGGGAGGAGAGAGGGGGGTGGTTAAGGAGAGGATGGGGACACTGAAGACAGTGAGGGAGGAGGAGAGGGGGGGGGTTAAGGAGAGGAGGGGAACACTGAAGACAGTGGGGGAGGAGAGGAGGGGGGTTGTTAATTAGGGGTAGGGGACACTGAAGACAGTGGGGAGGAGAGGAGGGGGGGGTGTTAAGGAGAGAAGGGAGACACTGAAGACAGTGGGGGAGGAGAGGGGGGGGGGGTTAAGGAGAGGAGGGGGACACTGAAGACAGTGGGGGAGGAGAGGGGGGGTTGTTAAGGAGAGGAGGGGGACACTGAAGACAGTGGGGGAGGAGAGGGGGGGGGTTGTTAAGGAGAGGAGAGGGGACACTGAAGACAGTGGGGGAGGAGGGGGGGGGGGGGGTTGTAGAGAACTATAAATACCAATCCTAACTGACTTCGCCCTCAAACTAGTTTTCGGGCGAAGTGACCTAGGATTGGTATTTTATAGTTTCTCTAACAAGTAAGACTTCAATAACCAAAAAATAACGATTATCTACAAGCAAACATACTGTGTAGGATTATCCGTTTTCAATACTAATTTACTAAAGTTTTCAGATTTTAGTTTTTGTTTAATCCTGCGTTTTTCCTGATCATTTTCAATAACATCATTTTCGCGCAAACATTCATCAAATAAGTCTCTGTCTTTCATGTGAAATAACACTACAGTTTTAACTGTTCTCTAAATCTTTTAAAACCGAGTTATATTTTGACATAAAATCCCACACTTTATTCCAGCATGTCTTCCACTGAAGGCTAGTTTTGACAAAGTGTTTCTCTTTTTAACTATGTCTCTTTCTGGGCCCAACAGTCATCTATAAAATTGTGTCTGCGTTCCCTTAAAAATTTATAAAAGTATTCTAAAACTCACTTAGCTTATTGCTAGGATCAACTAAATATATGTCATCATTGTCCATATAAACCTTCTATCATGATATGCTTTGTTAAATTCAAGTGTTGGACAGAAAATCACAATATATCAAAATTATAGCGATAAACTGTTTGTAATAGGTCGAGGACAAATATTGTTTTCCACAACAGTTTGTCCACAAATCAATGAACAATGAGGAGTTTTTGTCATAAAGTTTAATGCTCCTAGTTTTTTATAACAGGATTTAATCTAATCCAGTTATTATTTTTATCATACTCTCCGTCAAAACTTGTTCAGTATAATAAACCTAAAAGATCTAAATGGGTAAGATTAATCCATTTAGTTCTGTAAGATTGTTTCTATTTAAGCCAATATTGATTTTGTGCTTGTTTGTTATGAGCTTAATATCCTCACCGTTGTTAAGAACGACGACAGTAACTTTAAGTTTTTCAACGCCCTAAGTTTTGCCAGCTAATTTTAGAATTCCTTTTAGAAGGACGTCACTAACGCCCACAACCCCATCCCTCTTCCCATCTTTTAAGACAGAAATTTCAAAATATCATTGTGAACGTGTCTCCTAATTTCATTTGCGGAATGAACTGTAATTTTGTGAAGCATCTTTCAAAATGATTCTCTTCTGTGGAGGATTACTGTTTATTCCCATACGGCTTTATTTCAATCTCTTTCGACTATTGTCCTCTGGCATAAGACTTACTGTAAAGGGCCAGAGTTGAATGCTTTTCTGAAACTTTTTTGACGGCTAAAAATGTAATGGGCTTATGAATTCAAATTTTATGTCCCATTCTAAATTGGTTCCAAATGCCATTTGCTGTCAGTTTTCGAACTATTTTATATTCATACTGGCCAGCATTATTTGCTTCTACATTGCGCAGTTGCTCTAGTTTAGGAAACTTTTTGTTGTCGCCAACCTCTTTGCGTTTATAATCACCATCTTAGTGTACTCAAAACCAACAAAGCGCCTATCTCACGTTCTGTTCAAAGTCCGCTACGTCTGCAAGGTCTGTTTAATTCTAAGGTTATACACCTTACAGGCGCTAATGAACTCCCGATTCTTCTGGCCCACGCGACATTATTTTTTTAGTACAGTTTATTATTTTATTTCCAAAACAATTGTGTAGGTTATCACATTTTACGACTTTTCTGTTTTGTCTGTGATCTTTATTACTCCGAGGCATAAAAAACGCGAAAAAATTGAGACAGTGCACGATTTGTTCACATTGTGAACAGGACGTAAGCAATGTCGTTGGCACGTTCAACATTAGCAGTGCGTGGTGTCTTGGCGGTTGTAACCTCGTAACAGTAGGGTGAATGTTTGCCGGGTCAGCGTTTTTGGCATGAGGAGTGCATTTGCCATGTGGACTACTACGCCACGTGCATCAATGTGAATTGCAACTCAATGTGGCCCCATTGTGGGGCTATAAATTTCCAAACCCAAAAGTTCAAATCATTCCTTCCAGAGGCGCAAATTATGCCGAGACTTTCTCGTCAAGATCGTTGCATAGCATGGGGCAACTGCAGGCCGGGGTTCCAATGAGGCAGGTCGCTATCGCATTCGGAGTCCACATTCCACCGTCTATGCCTTCTGGACCGCTTTCAAGCAAGAAACACACTGATGACAGACCGATGGAGCGCAGACCGAGGGTCACACAGCAGCCCAAGACCGCATCTTCTTCGTCAGAATCGACGGGAGCCTTACCAAACCGCTGCCAACCAGCCAGGAACCGTAGGCAACCATGGCAGGCCAATCAGCAACGGACCGTGCGTCGCGACTGAACACAGTTGGTCTCAATGCAGGCGTCAGCCCGGCGACCTATCCTGACACTCCAGCATCGCCAGAACCGTCTGCAGTGGGCACGATCCACGTGCATTGGCGCCATCGGGACTGGGGCGAGCTTTCTTCATGATGAAAGCGGTTCTGCGTCGACCAGGCGATGGCCGCATCGGATTGGGAGAAGAGCGGGGGAACGCTTCACGGATGCCAACATCACCGAAAGGGACCCATGGGGTGGTGAAATGCACCATGATCTGGGGGGCTATCGGCATAAATCGCCGTATTGGGCCAGTCATCTTCCGATGTGGGTCCAGGACGTGGTAACGGGGTCACTGCTGTTCATTACATCGACCAAGTTCTGAGGCCACCACATCCTGCCGCATTTCCAGCGGCATCCACAGAACCTGTTTCAGCAGGACAACGCAGGCGCACACTGCCCGTGCTACGCAGAACTTCTGAGGCAGAACAACATCATCTGCTGCCTCACCCAGCCGCTCCCCGCCTTACCCAATAGAGCATTTCTGGGATGCCCTTCAGAGGCAGTTGAACAGCTCAACCCAGACCCAGACAGCAGCTCAGCTTGCTGTCGCTGTGGGCCAGGTTGTGGTGGCAAGTCCCCCAGAGGCAGACCAACACTTGTGCGCTCGATGTACCGCAGGTGCACAGCTGTGATCAATGCTCGAGGTGGTCACACCAGATACTGACATTCTAGCTGTTAACACGGGTCAAGGTCAAGTTCATGTGACCTTATTTTCTACCAGAATGAACTTTGAAAGGACAATCTTTTGCGGTTGTTCGATTGCTTTTTCTCACTTTCTTTCCAGTTCAAAGGAATCGGTAGCCAAATTTACATCAAATTTCTATACTGTTTTTTTCGCGTTTTTTATGCCTCTGATATATTAAATGATTTGACCCTCCCACAAGCTAATTTTTTAAACTGTAAATTTAGGGAATTGTATAATTTCATAATCGCAATATGCAGCTTTCCCTGACGGAAGAGCTCTTAAAACAGTTGAGGGACCTTCCATCATATAAGTTTTCATCAGTGCTCAGTTCATCCAAATGAACATAGAGTAATGAATGTAATGCAAGATCGAGTGGACTTTCCCCCTCATAAGTAGTTTTGCTCGGTGTAACTCTAAATCTATGATTGTCAGCCGCAAAGCCTAACATTTTAGCTAGCTCTTTATCAAAATAGTAACCTGCTTCTTCTTCAGGCTTGAATGTTAACATTGTTTTCAAATTTGCATTGTTAAGTTTGAGAGTATATCGAAGTTACTCATTGCTTCTTTTAGTGAGCAAAACCCGTAATAACCATCAGGTATTGTTAACTGGCTAACTTTGGCCCCTGTTTTGTCAACTTTTAGAATCTTATTATTGTTTTTGGATTCAGTTATATTGAACCATACGACTTTGTAAAAAATTTCATGGAGTGCGACCATTTTGGTTCCGCAATCATTCTTAACAGCATGTTCTAAAAACGAAGGACGGTCTTGAGTTGTTATTGTTACAAACATTTTTTAAACGAAATAAAAAATGAGCGCATTCAAATATACTGATGCAAAATATTCTGTTGGGCCGCACTACAATCTTAAAAATATAACAACTGATACTCTTGTCATTTCTGTGACTCAGACTGACACCTTTCAAGTAAAGGTGAGTACGCCATTAAACAGATATCTTAACCCCCTATTAAAAAAGACTACATCGCAAAAGTGTGGTTTAGTCATCCGATGCAGTTTTATCAGAACCAGCTAAACTTTGCTGTGTTTTGTGCAACAACTGGGTGTGGAGTATCGTATGTGATCATTTAAATCATCCTGATCCTTTGGTGAGGTCAGTGTATAGATTTCATTTTTATTACACCTTCAGACGTATTTTAACTGAACTGCAAGCGCCATTATCAAATGACAAACCGTTTAATCCATTCAGCAACAGAATAGACATGAAGGCTTTTGAAAGGATCTGTAACGAATTTAATATTAATGTTAAGACAGACTTTAGACAAAAGTTGGACCTTAATCATGGCTTAGGCACCCTTATTTTTGGGGGTGCACAGAAAGTATAACTATGACTGGAATCCTCCTTACACATCTTTCTCTTCAGGCACAGGCGTTCACCTCGGGTCCATAGAGCAAGAGCATAAAACAGCATGGACAACATTTATCTTAGACACTTCTAAGGGCCTAACTAGAGCGGGAATAGAACGATATAAACGACTCTATTCGTACTTACGTTTGGTGTTTGCTAGGTTCACAAGCACAACGGATCGAGCATAACTGATCCTTCTACTGGCTTTGACGCGCAAAAACAATACTTAGCAAATTTAGAGGACGCCATTAATTCTACAGTTGATTTACCTTCAAGTATAAAAAGGTACCAAAATGTTTTACAATACGCAAGATCAAAAGTAGACTTTGCTGTTGGCACTGGTTTATACATGCTGCCTTCTGACCTCAGACTCCAGATAGGTACAATAATAAACTACAATAATGAAATCCTTGTGGCAGGCATGAACAGAAAGTCGGGGAAAAACGAAATAAATTCTGAGCCAGTAATTATTGCAAGCAGTAAACAAACAAGTCGACCCCCCCAAGAATAAGTCATCCAATCCCCACAGCCCAAGCCTGAAGACCGTTGAAGAAGTAAAAAAAATAATGACCATGAATATGAAAGACGGCGCTTGTTTTTGGATTAACTTGCTTAGGATTACTTGGTCTTTATTTTACTAAATATTAACCCAACTATTAAGAGAACTAATGTCCATAAGTGCTCAGCCATAAAGCCAACTACTTTGCTTGCAGTAGACAAAAGCCAGCTAACAATACCCCTAATTACCTGGCAAAGCGTCCATGGCTTTACTGGCTAATTTTTTTTAATAAACTCGCAAGATGATCAAGCTGTTTTTTTACCCATGATTTATCAGGGGGTGATGGAGGCGATGGTGGTGGAGGCACTGGGATTTGACCTCACCGCCGCCTGTAATAGCCATCACCAGTGTACTTATTGCAAATCCTAAGGCCGTTATAACGCTTGCTAATGTGACTCCTTGCTCTCTAAACAGTGTTTTTATTCTTTTCTGCTAGTGTTGTGTCTTCATATAAAATTTTTTGGATAGTTTCTCTTATTCTGATCACTTGAGTTCGTAATTGTTCTTGGTTAGTATACGCCGCTTTTAGTCTTGCTGCTCTTTCTTTTTCAAGAGCTTTTAGTCTTCGGGTTATTCTTTCTTTAACTCCAAGCCCTAAGTTGGCGTCATCAGCCTCAACGAGTTTTTCTTTTTCTCTTTTTATCTCCTTATCTATTTCACCCAGTCTTGCTAAATTGTCTGTTAATTCGCCTCTAATGTTTCTTACAGCACGACCAAGGGCATCTAATTCTTGCGTGGGTATCGGGGAATCATTAATTGTTTTTAATGCTGTTTCTTCTGAAAGACTGGTTTCTGTTTCTATTACATTTATTATTTTATTTGCTGTTGGACTTAAATCTTGAAGTTCCATGTTTTGCATTTGGTTATCTGTTGGGAGTTCTTGTTGTATGTTTTGAAGTTTAAGCAACGTCCTCCCTATTTAATTTTGGTTTAGTAATGCTAAGGCGATTTCGCTCGCTTGCACTGAGCCTTTGTCTATTTGTATCTACGCCTACAAACCTTGATGGGTCTCGTTTATGCGTAGCCGAACAAGTTCTCCTTTGTCGTTTTTCATATACAAATGATTATCTTTTACTTCAAAATCATCAGGGTATATAGTTTCGGGTAGGTTCTAGTCCTAAAACTTTGGTATAATGATCTAACCTTACTTTCTGTTAATTCACGTCTTTGCGCCCCTTCTAATTCATCATGTATTGAGAGCCCCGAGCGATGCTGCTCCAAAGGGAATCACTCATGTTGTCTCCAGGATTAAAATCATAATCTTCATCTTCAATGCCTGCCATATTTTTAAATAATTATTTTTATTTTGTTTTATAAAAAAAATGTCACAAGCATATGGCTCGATTCTTGACCCGCATAGAAGGCTGAAAGACCCTTTGGTGTGAAGGGAAATAAGCGGAATATTACTGTTCCAAATAATCCGTCTACTATTGATGCGGATCAAATTCTTACTGTTAAATTTCCAGACTTAGGAGCGGATGAAGTGATTGTGCCAGGCTCTGCACGACTTACTTTTAAAATAGAACTCGCTTCAACAACAGACCCAAATAGAACAGTTGTCCAGAATTTGGGACGGGCAATCGTTAAGAAAAATTTCTATAAACTTGAGGGGCGAGAAATATTTTCTTTACACAATGCAGACATATTTTTAACCTATTCTGATCTATGGCTAACCGCGAATGAAAGGGCTGATCTTGCGATTCAAGGAATCGAAATAAAGAAGCCCTAAAACATAGAATAGGCGCTGAAGATGCTAAAGACGGCAAAAAGCATGAAGCAGTAAGTTATGCGTTTGGAAATCGCTTTTCCATACCCTTAGATTTTGAGTTGTTAAAAGCGCATGCCCCATACTTTCAAGGAGCATTAAAAGACCGATTGTCATATGAGCTAACTTTTAATGAATACAAACGTGTTATTATATCTGAAGACACCGAAGCAAAGTACAGCATTTCTGACATCTCGTTAGAGTTTGACGTTGTTAGCAACCCTAATTTAGCAAGGCTGATTGAGCAACAATATCAGTCAAAATTAGCAATATATTACGAAAGAGTGCATCATCATTCAACATATCCAAAAGCAAGGCAGACGCTATTATGGAATTTTAATCTTAATGGCCAGCAAGATCGCTTAAAGGTATTTTATTGCTGTGTGAAGATGAAGAACCATTCGCAAGAGCAAGTGAAAAGTTTTTTAATCCAAAATAACGAAAGTGCAATGTTCGATTGAGGGTAGCCCTAACCAAATTTATGCTAGCGGGCTTAGACCTTATCAGCATTTTGACGAAATAAGAAAATTGTTTGGGGGTGGGAGGTGTAGAAGTCCAACAGCAGACCATGTGTCTAAAGATCTGCATCTTCACAGTGTTATGACTTGATGATTATTTAACGACAAAATACGGTTTATGGATTGACCTAAGGTCAACAGAGGATAATCGGTTACATGGAAGCGGGAGAACTGTTAGAGACGTAATAAACATTCAAATTGATAAAGAAAAAGATGTTGATAAACCACTTAATGTACATTTGTTTTTATTATATGATGCGCAGCTGAACATTGAAGATAACAGATTTAAAGATGCACCATACTAAATTATTTTTTCATTTTAAAAAAGCATGTCTGTTCATATTTATCCAAAAGCGTCTACAATACCAGAGCCGTCAAAAGAAGGGATAGTAGAAAACCCTGACATAAAAACCTTCAGATTAGCCAATATTACACAGATGCAACAAAAACTAGAGCAGGACCTTTCAAAATACAGCAAAACCAAACGAAGGTATTCTGCCGCCTTTAATGCTGTTACCTATGTTAATACTGGAGCATCGACTATTAGTGCTGCATCAGCAGGAACAAGTGTAGGTCTCTTAGCAACAGGTGTTGGTGCACCGGCAGCTTTACCTCTAGGCGGTTTGTCTTTAACTCTTGGCCTGTGTTCATTAGCTGTAGGTGCTGCTAGCAAAAAATTAAAAACTAAACTCCAAAAGCACACAGCTATAGTTCAACTAATAACAGCTAAACTTAGTTCCTTCAAACTGATAATAAATAAAGCACTGGCTGACTCAAACATCACGGATGAAGAATTTAATCGTTTACAGGCCGATTTTGATGACTACAAAAGACAAAAGTTTGATCTTCAAAGAAAGGCAAGGGCAAGTTTTTCTCAACAGCCTGACACCGAGCAGATAAAAAAGGAATGTTTAAAAAAAGTAAACGAAACATTAAACTCTGTTCTAAACAGCTCACATTAACAACGCCAAAGGGTGTTTATACTTTAGTTTATGAGTCCAAGCACAAAAAGACCGTTGATATTGATTCGGATTAATTATTTTTTTTGATTTAAATAAATATTTTGAGTTAGAAAAGAAACTCAGCATGGATAAGATATATGAAGGTCCAGACGAATTGTTTGAAGCAATGCGTAAGGAAGAATATTTATCAAGAGCACTGAATGATATTGATTTAGAAGTCATTGATCCTGCAAACGTACAGGCAAGCGTTGGTTATGCTATTTCTCAAGTTCCGGGTAAACTAACAATAGACCCACCGGTTAAAGTAATGTTAGCTGTTTTAATTGACTATGTAACAATAAATGAAGAAAATCTAGAAGTCTGGGTCTCGACTAAACAACAGACTATTCTTTCTCATAATGACTTAACACCTGGTTGGGCAGACCAACTGCTTACACAGTTTGATGTGGCCGCCGAAGAAGCCAAAATGAGAGGCTCTGGTTGGTCAGAGGGCGAAGTCTTAGAGATCAGATTAAAACAGTCTAAGTATGCGCCGATTGTTGGTAAGGCGTACATTCCACTACCTCCAGCATTGGTAGCGAAAAGAGCAGTTCTAAACATAAAGAATTCGGACAACAAATGTTTTATGTGGTGTGTTCTTGCAAAGCTGCATTATGTTGGCAAAAACGCAGAGAGAGTATCTAACTATCAGCCTTACATCAATGATCTTAACTTCAATGGAATATCCTTTCCCGTTAGCGTGGACAAAATTGATCAGTTTGAAGAACAAAACAAACCAATAACTGTCAATATCTACACATGGGATGAGGAAACAAATCTACAGCCTATTAAAGTGTCCAAGAACAGTCCAACAATAGGCGAACCAGACAAAAATCATGTTGACTTACTACTGATGCTTTCACCAGCAGGGCTACCGCATTACACATTGATACGAACAATGAGTAAACTAATGCAGCATACTTCAAAAGATGGGCACAAACAAGAATTCTGTAGAAAATGTTTAACAAGAATTCCATCTGTTAAAGCGGCGAGTGAACATAAGAAACACTGTATTGGTCCAGTTGACTGTAATACAGAACTAATTACGCCCCCACCAGGATCTAAAGTTAGTTTTAAGAACTGGAAACGGATGCAAAATTCTCCATACATTGTTTACGCAGACTTCGAGTCGCTTATTGTTCCTTATGAAGGGCCAACCCCACAGAGACTTCCTAAAACAGCCTTAGTGAGTAATCATCAGATTTGTTCATTTGCCTTCATTATTGTCAGGTCGGATGGCGTCCATTCAGCACCAGAATTATATAGAGGACCAGATGCTGCAGAATACTTCTTAGAACGCATGCAGAAAGTGCGTAATGACTGTTCTAATAATCTGAACTTATCTGAAATCATAATGACGCCCGAAGACCAACAACAGTATAAATCAGCCACACATTGTTGGATTTGCGGTTTAGAACTAATGTCTAACAGTGAGGAAACCAATCCGACAGTAAGAGACCATGATCACATTAGTGGAAAGTTCAGAGGAGCAGCACACAGTAAATGCAATCTTCAACTAAAGTTTGAACCAAAGACATGGAAGCTGCCTATATTCTTTCACAACTTGCGAGGTTACGACTCTCACCTTATAATGCAAGCAGTAACCGACGCCTTTAGGGTGTCATGCATTGCACAGTCATCAGAAAAGTACATGTGTTTCACTTTAAATAACATGTCTTTTTATGACTCTATGCAGCACATGATGGGTTCATTAGAGTCACTGGCTATGTCCTTAAAGTCCTGCCCAATAACAGAAGAATATTTTGACCCAACTCTCGTTAGAAAGGGTGTTTACCCTTATGAGTACATGAACAGTTGGCAAAGGTTTGACGAAGACACGCTTCCTCCTAAAGGCGCGTTCTTTTCTAGCCTTAGAGGAAAGGAAATCAGCGACTCCGATTACCAGCATGCTCAAGATGCGTGGCAGAAGTTAGAGTGTAAAACGATGGGAGACTATCATGATGCATACTTGATGGCCGATGTAGATTTTGGTGACGTCTTTGAAAATGTATAGAAAGTACCTGCATGAACATTATACCTGGATCCCGCGCATTACATTTCTGGCCCTGGGAAGAGCTGGACTGCTTTCTGTAAAGTTTACTGGGAGTACAGAATTGATTTATTGTCTGATTTACCAATGATTCCGATGATTTGAAAACGGATTGCGTGAGAATTAGTATGGCGTCGCATCAATACTGTAAAGCCGAAAACACAAATACCTAAGATGATAGATCCAAGTAAAAGGTCTAACCTTATTATCCCCCCCCCATCAAGTATTTAGATCACCAATACTGAATGGTGTCGGGCTTATGGCGCAATCACTTCCATTACGTAACTTAAAAATGTACACAGAATACGATCCGAAAAAAAAACATATTCCAAAGGCATTAAATTGGTTGACAGTTTTGACGCCGGTCAACACGTGATACATCTAGAAGTTGACTTAGAATATCCTCATGAACTCTCATACCCTGCATAATGACCTATCCATTAGACTGCAGAAAAGTCGAAAGATGGGCGAAAACAGAGCCACCTAACATGCGCCTAATCTTCGGTCAAAAAAAATTATGTCTTGTCATACAGCTTTCTGAATAAGTAAGCATTTTATTAAGACACGGTTTGAAGCTTGACCAGCTGTTCATGCGTAAAATAGCTTTTTGATCAGAACAGTTCATGAAACCAAACATCATGAAAGAACACTGATCTCAGAACTAAATCCACAGATAGCTTCAGAAAAAGACTTTTCACGCTGATGAACAACAGCTGTTTTGAAAGCTATGGAAATCCACACATAGAATAGCATAAATGATGTCAGATTGGTCACCAGAAGAACAAAGCAATTAATCTGACTTCACAAACCAAATTATCAGACTATTAGAAGATTTTCATGATCAGCGTAATTTGGCATAATAATGAAAAAAAAGAAAGTTAAATTAGACAAACTGTATTTATTGGGTTTACTGTATTAGAATTATCAAATGCCTTTATGATGTTAAATTTCTTATGACAACTTTAAACACCCTCGTAACCTGAGCCCAATTACTTTACACATATACAGATAGTTTTGTATAGATATCCCTACTGAAGACATCTAAAAAGACAGGAAATAGAAGTAGCTAAAGGCATGCAAAAAAAAAAAAAAAAAAAAAAAAAAAAAAAAAAAAAAAAAAAAAAAAAAAAAAAAAAAAAAAAAAAGATGTACGACACATCCGATTATCCTAAAGATTCGCCTTAGCATTACAATTACTAACAAGAAGGTTTTAGGAAAGATGGAAGGAGAATTATCTGGAAAGGTGATCAAGGATTGTTGGGTTAAGGTCGCAAATGTACAGTATTTCGAGCCAGGAGAAAACTATCAAATAAGCAAAGGGAATATCTCGCAGTGTTGTGCAGTCAAACATATCGCATGACAACTATAAAGAAGCATTGTTCAATAAACATACTTTTCATCATGACAACGTAAAACTACGATCTAATCTACATGAGATCAACACAACCGTTTGTAACAAAGAAGTCATTAGATAGAACAAACACAAAACGAGTATTTGTTGATCCAGAGTTTTCATATGCAATCGGGCATTGGAGAACGGCATAATTATATATTCAGGTCCATATTTTTCATCAACTTTATCTATAAAATCAATCATATCATCCTCCAATTCAGACAAATTTTTTCTCATGTTTGCTTGATGCGCTCGAATTTTTTTTTATTATTTCAAGATATTCTTTATCCATTTTTGATAGTCAAAATTTGGGATTTTGGGCTGTAGGT
>JAFLJL010017936.1:5052-16924 GCA_018398815.1 Conus ventricosus
TAATTTAACATATATATATATATAATATATTCATCTACATATATTGTATTTATATACATATCATTTATGTAATATATGTGTGTGTACACATGCACGCACGCGCACGCGCACGCGCACGCGCGCGCGCGCGCGAGCGCACACACACACACACACACACACACACGCACGCACGCACGCACGCACGCACGCACGCACGCACGCACGCACGCACGCACACACACACACACACACACACACACACACCATCATACACAGCATCATTCTCACACACACACCATAGTGCAAGGCGCATCATCCTCTCTCACACGCACACTACACCACACACACACACACACACACACACACACACACACACACACACACACACACACACACACACACACACCACACACACACACACACACACACACAAGACACACACACACACACCACATCCATGTGCACGTCACAGACTTGAAGACTCGCATGCAAGCGCTTATCAGCGCATCTAAATACAGGCGCGCTCACACGTCTCGCCAGGCTGTGACAGACACACACATACACATATACATACGTTTGTCGTTAAAGCTTTAATTCACATATTTGCGATGAATAAATAAAAGCAGTACTGTGTCTTTAGTGACTATGAAAAATCATTCGATTCTGTTTGAAGGCAAGCATTATGGCATAAACCACTAAACAGGATATTTCTGATAAGATATGTTACGTTGTGCTAAATAAGTTTTATGTATACAAGGGTAAAGTCTTGCATTTCAGTTTGTTTTTTTACCGTTGCAAAGAAATGTTTTTTTCTTTTATATATATATATATATATATATATATATATATATATATATATATATATATATATATATATATATATATATATATATATATATATATATATATTGTTAAAACAAGTATTAAAAAGGAATATTAAAATTCTCTACAAATTTGTTTCGAGCGCGTTGCGCTGTCGCGCTCGAAACAAATTTGTAGAGAATTTTAATATTCCTTTTTAATACTTGTTTTAACAAATGTTGCTCCCCAAGGGGTCGAGCGCTTTTAAAATCATTTTAGGCTGTTCAACCATATTGATCTATATATATATATATATATATATATATATATATATATGTTTTTTTATTTTTTTATATTTTTTTTACCAAGGTTCGGATGAGTTTACCAAGCACGAAATAATTCACCTCTGTTATTTCTACAACTTACCAACGATTTTCAACGACATCCTATCGATAAGGACTGTTTTAGTCTTGAGTATGACATGGTTGAAAATACATTCGATTATTTGTTCTTTCATATGCTGATGACACGGTTTTATCGGTTAGTACCAGATCTTCTTTGTAGAAGGCGTCTGATGTCCTACAAATAATGTACAAATAATAACTGAGACCAAAAAAAGGAATCCCTCCTCCCCCCTCCGAAAAACAAACAAACAAACAACATCAACAAACAAACACACCAACAAAACTGTGACTTCTATGACTATGGCTGAGCAGCAATCTTCCTTTATCAGTCCTTGTGAACGCAGGAACGGCCAGAGTGTGAACAGATATAGACCCTCCTGCATCTGGAAAAATACTCAAGCAAAAATGTATAGTATTATCCATGACGGCTGTATGAGAAAGGTATTTTAGTTTCACCATGGCTGAATCCGATTAAAAGAATTTCAACTGAGACTGGATTTGACTGTTTCTGGGAATCTCAATCCTTCTCAAAAAGAAATGAATTATTTCAGCGTATAAACAGGAACTGAATTTTTTTTTTCGCTATTGGCATAGCTCCCTGGAGAACAGCAATATATGTTTATTTGACAGACATTTGAAAACTATATTCTGAAGAGATAAATATATCGTTTCCTCGCCAGATAGTTATGTCATATTTTTAAATTCAGCTGTAGCAGTCACACATTACCAGATAGGGGCCTACTTATGTCATATCTTTAAATTCAGCTGTAACAGTCACACATTACCAGATACTCATGTCACATCTTTAAATTCAGCTGTAGCAGTCATACATTACCAGATACTCATGTCATATCTTTAAATTCAGCTGTAGCAGTCATACATTACCAGATACTCATGTCATATCTTTAAATTCAGCTGTAGCAGTCACACATTACCAGATACTCATGTCACATCTTTAAATTCAGCTGTAGCAGTCACACATTACCAGATACTTGTGTCACATCTTTAAATTCAGCTGTAGCAGTCACACAATACCAGATAGGGGCCTACTTATGTCATATCTTTAAATTCAGCTGTAACAGTCACACATTACCAGATACTCATGTCACATCTTTAAATTCAGCTGTAGCAGTCATACATTACCAGATACTTATGTAACATCTTTAAATTCAGCTGTAGCAGTCACACATTACCAGATACTTATGTCATATCTTTAAATTCAGCTGTAGCAGTCATACATTACCAGTGGAGGTTGGAAAATGGTCATAGTGAGGTACTTAGTTGTCATTGTGAAAGAAAAGTAAATGGACAAGGGTTTCATCTTTTTAATCAGGAATGTCCAAAATTTAGTGATTTTCGACAAAAGGTTATTCAAGAATGCACTTGGAACCAACGTCTGTTTTAAAATTGTGCAGCTTATTTGGAGCAGGTCGGGTGCAGCTTATTTGGAGCAGGTCGGGTGCAGCTTATTTGGAGCAGGTCGGGGTACACATTTCGAATTAAGCAAAGTGACAGAGAAAGGCGGTGTGTTGGTTTTTTCCCTTTCCCTCGAGTTATTACACTGTCACTAAGTCTTTGTTTACACATTTACCAGTATTTTAAGCATTTTCCATTATATATCAAATCACCAAATGAAAATGCTCGACTTGTTTTGGATTTTACTTGTTTTGCTTTTTGTTGTTAATCATCCGCCATGCATTCACACACTAATTTCTGCCGGCAACGTCACCGATAATTAGCCGCATGTACAGCTGTACACCCTTAGGTTTTCAAGAATGCACTCGCCATATTGGAAAAATATCAGCATCATGTCTGGGTACTCATGTGTACTAGGTGTAATTTCCCAGAATGGGAAAGTAGGGGAATGGGTGGAGGTGAGGGGGATACTTCAGGTGGAGGGGTGGTGGTGGTGGTGGACATTTTGGACTGGCTGGGGGACAGGCTGCACCGAGGGTTCACCATGGGCTGGTCAACACGCCCCCTCCCCCTCTCTTAACCTTCCCTCCCCTCACCACCGACACCATAGGCTGCACCGAGGGTTCACCATGGGCTGGTCAAAACGCCCCCTCCCCCCCCCCCCTCTCTTAACCTTCTTCCCCTCACCACCGACACCATGAAGTAGCCGAAACTGTCCCCAAGACAATTATGTGGTGGTCTATTCTGTCCGGGGGACAATATGGACAGGGAACAGTTTCGGCTGGGACAACGGAATGGGCCAATGAGCAAAGGTGCGAGTTTGAATCGGCAGAACCCAGTTCATTTTTCCCCTCTCTGATTGCATCAGCGTCATGTTAGAATACGTCCCCTTTCCCGCCCTCAAACCACTCTCCTCTCCTCATTTTTTCTACTATTATCTGACAGAGATAGCGATGAACGTCAACACTGAGTAACTAAGTAACAAAGTTGGAAATGAAATGAGGCAGGGAACAGTAAACAATAAACAGTAAACAAGTGGGGTAACTTTGCTCCCACAAGAAAACCTAACACAGAGTAACTTTTATTCAAGACTGGCACAGCCTTTTAAACTTGAATAAAGTCAGACAAATACATAGACGAACAATCTAATAGTGGGGGAAAAAACAAGCGCAGGCCAACAACTGAACTGTCCTCATAGTAATGACTTGGCAAAGGAAGCAGCCACTTACTGCATGAAGGGACGCAACCCCCAGGGAGTGGAGTGCACTCATTGGTTAGAGGAGAGTGATGTTGAAAAAGACCTGGGTGTGTTGGTGGACAAAGACTTGAGTTTCAAGAATCATGTGGCACACATAACAGCAAAAGCCAACAGAACCCTAGGCGTTATAAGAACTTTTGACCATCTTACGCCGAAAACCTTTGTTTCACTCTACAAGTCCCTAGTGAGACCAGCTTTGGAATATGGCCACTCAGTCTGGCAACCAAGACACAAGACACTCTGCAGAGACCTGGAAGATGTCCAGAGGAGAGCAACCCGCCTGATAGGTCCTCTGAAGGATCTCCCGTACCCAGAACGTCTTGCTAGCCTGAAGCTACCTAGCTTGGAGCATCGCCGTACCAGAGGTGACGTGATCGACGTGTACAAGTACGTCCATGGGATTTATGACACAGATCGACCAGTGCTCCCCCTCTTCCAAGGCAAGGACACCGGGGGAACAGTCTTAAGTTAGCCAAGGGTCACTGCAGGCTGAATATGCGAGCCGGTTACTTCTCCCAGCGTGTTGCCACAGTCTGGAATAGTCTTCCGGACAATGTCGTAACCGCCCCATCCGTCAACGCGTTTAAAAACAGACTGGATGCGCACTGGAGGAATGCACCGCCCCTATATGATCCAGTATGTTGCCATTAGGCTGTGCCACGCATGCCACACATAGTCTAGTGACTTCTTTCTTCGAACGGTGAACAGGCCATACAGGCCTTCAACACCGCAAAAAATCAAGTATCAAGTATCAAGATTTGGACTTAAGGATGGGGGGGGGGGGGGGGGGGGGGGGGGGGGGGGGGGGGGGGAGGGGGGGTTGAAGATGGAGAAATTGGGAACATGAAATTAAGAAAATAATTATAGATAATTATAAAGACTCTTCACTAGCTGCATTAACGGAACCATCGTAATCCCTTTTGAAGGCAGATATATTTGTATTGCCTGCTCCGAGGCTCGGTAACAAAGGTTACAATTTCAGTGGAGACTCATTTCATGTAACAATAATCACGTGCATTAAACCACTAGTACATCAGGGCCATGTGACATGGCACAGCTGTGAACAATACTCATATCCCCCCTCCCCCCTCCCCCTCTTTTTTTTTTTTTTTTTTTTTTTTTGGGAGCAGTTGTGTTATTAGTCACATTGTGGTCATGAGATCAGCAGCCAATCAATCGCCGTTTCCCATCACATGATAAGGTTTGATTGAAAATGGCGGCTGCTGCTTGTCGTACTGTCATGGAAGGCGTAAACAAAATAATTTTTCTTGCTGCAGTACTCAATATCTTTGTGTTACGATGCTTTGCAAAACCACCGAATATCGTGTTGTGTTGACCGACGATCAGGACACCGAACTCGGCGGCCAGGTGAGTTCACTGTAAGATTTGTCAGCATCAGACACAAGAGTAAGATGGTGTTGATGATTGATCATAACTTAATAAAGCAGCGGATAAAGCTTAGTCAGAAGTCTGAACAGTCTCGAGTCTTGGGTATATTCCTGTGGGAAATCTAGTACAGGACATATCCACAGCGGATGGTTCGAATAGAGGAGAGTGAGAGAGCGGACGGACGGGGGTGGGTGGGAAGCACGGAAGTGGAATGTAAAATTAATGGTCTTTTTTCTTGTCTTGAACTAGGGGAGTGGTAGGTAAGGTAGGTAGAGGTGAGTTTTACGTCCTGTTGGCTGAAGGCTTGGATACTTACAGGCTGAAGTCTGCAGCCTGAGACCGCAATGGAACTCTATAGTTGTTGTGGAAGGGTCGTCACCCCATTGTAAACCAGTCTTGTCAGGTGTCCACAGGGAACTGTTCGGGGGGCCCCTCGTTTTCCTTATTTATATGAATGACATAAGTAAAAATCTCTCTCCTGGAACTCTAAAAGGGGCTTTTTGCAGATGACAGCTTTTTTAGGCAATCGAAGCAAGAATGTTTACACGCATTCTACAAGAAGATCTAAACCGCTTTAAGAATGGGAAAGAACCCTTGGAAAATGGAATTTCATCCCAAAAACTGCCAAGTGCTGCGTATATGTAGTAAACGCTCACAAAACTAGATCAGAATATTCTATTCATAATACTATTCGTAAAGAAACCAATGCTGCAAATATTTTGGCGTGATTATTGACAGTCGTTTTTAATGGAAAAAAAACATTACAATTTAGTATGTAAGAAAGCAAATAAATCTTAGCTTTCTTATACAGAAAATCAACGACTGCCCCAAAAGGTAACCTCACAGTGCTGCATAAAATTTAATGTAGTTCAAGGAAGTGTACTTAAAATTAAAGGCCAGCAGAGCGTTACTACTTCATCATGTTTATGGCTGTTGTGTGCTTATTAGTAATGCTAGATAGGAAACTTATACTTTTTGGAAAGTAGAGACTCTGTAGAATTAGAATAAAAAAAACAAACATCTTTACTGGTGTGTAGATAGAGGTAATCCTCTGGATATATCCAGCAAATGTCTCAAAGGATAATCCAAAAAGTGTTCCACAATGTTAAAAAAAATGACCAAAAAAATTCAAGCAATGAACAGTCTCATACCCCCCCAGGAAGTTTACCAAAGTTTAAAATTAAAAAAGTATTTAAAATTTATAGCATAGACAAAACATAATTTACAGCCCTGTAAACATCATGCTTTGGTTGTTGCCACGCCACGTGTGCCACGCCCCCCCAAACACCTTTCCGCAAAAAAATAAAATAAAATAAATAAAAAACAATTTTTTTTAAAATTACCATCTTGCTTGTTACCAGAGTTATTTTTTTAAACTTTATTAATGCTTTCAGAAGCATAAGAATAGCAATGAAACCCAAATCTCTGCTCATTTGAGTGAAAAACAAATGCTTGTACAGTGATCACACCCCCCTCCCTATCAACCCTTTTCCGTAGTAGCGGAGCGAAAAAGCAAACTGAAAAACACAGCGGGCTCTGCACTCGCTCGATGACTAAACAAACCAAGGTCACAGCTGTCTGTTCCATCGCTTTCGCTTGCAACGAACGACTCGCCACTTGTTCCACCTTCGCTCATCACCTCTTCCGCTTCGTTCTCGGGTTCACTCATGTTGTAAGCTTCAAACTTTGTAAAAAACTTGAAATAGACCACTTGTTGGCACACTCTGACAAAGACTCGATACACGGATGGAAGAATAATCGCGTGACAGGAAGTTTAAAGAGTGGTTAGCCTAACGGTTACAACCCCACTACTCACGGGTCCCGATCGGGACCATCGCACTCTACCGGGAAGTCCGATCGGGACCCATCGCACTGTGAGGGTTAAAGGCGACTGCTACAAAACAATGGTTAGACCAGTACTGGAATATGGTTGCTCAGTCTGGGATCCTTACCATCTAAAGGACATTGATAACCTCGAAAAGATGCAGAAGAGAGCAGCACGTTTCGTAACAGGGAACCGCATCAGAGAAAAGGGGAATACTAGGAAGAACATGAGGAAATTTAGAATGGAAACCCTTAGAACAGAGAAGAGCTTTTATCAAACTTAACATCTTCTTCAAAGGCAGAGCTAATCTAATTGATATTCCAATGGAACAACTAGTATTGAATAAAAGTAGCACCAGGAGTGGCGGTCAATGTTTTACCATACCTGCATCAAATATTGACAGCCACTTACATTCATTTTATCCTAGTTCTGTACGGCTGTGGAACTCACTGCTAGGTGCCATCAAGATTGCCACAAATGCAGTCTCATTTAAAAAGCAAATTGATACGACAGTTGCCACAAATGCAGTTTTGAGATGTGCATATTGACGATTTTCTATTTTAACTTCCCAGATATTTTATGGTTACCAGGGCCTGACCTGGCCATTGCTTTTAACTTCTTGAATATTGAGTGCGACCCCTTGTTGCCAAATTTGCTCCAGGGGCCAAAAGACTGAGTCGCAGTATTTTATGTTATTTTATATTACTTTTTAACATGCGCGCTGGTGACCTACTCGTTTTTGAGTAAAACCAGTATTTTAGGAAGAAGAAGAAGAAGAAGAAGCATCCTCTACATAATCCTCATCTTCATGGATCAGCATAATGAAAACTGAAAGTTTCAAATTCTGTGGCCCCATCATGCCTGCTCTCATGGTGACCTCAGTTTCAATTTCCTATGCCACTGGTGAGTTTGTGTCTCTGGTATCAGCATGCAGAATATTCACTGGACATGGTGGCATTCCCCAATGGGGGGATGTTTGTGTCTCTGGTATCAGCATGCAGAATATTTGCTGGACATGGTGGGAGCCGGAATAGCTCAGTTGGTAGAGCGCCTGACTCGTAATCTTGGTGATCCTGGGGTTGCGGCCCGTTCGAACCTCCGCCGGGGCGTTTCGGTACAGGGGGATTTTTCCCTCGGAGTTAACATTGGTTCTGACTCCATTTTCCATACAGTCCTTCGAATGAGACTATAAACCGAGGTTCCGTGTGTGAACGCATCCATAACATCTTGCACACACGTAAAATCCCATCACCAACTTTCGGAAGAGTAGGCCAGTTTGGCCGTTGGTATGGATGACACGTTACATATAGCATGCACCCTGCGTGAGAAATGGAAAGCATGAAGGAAGTAAGGAAAATGAGTGATCGATATTGAACGATACTGAATGGATGACACGGGAAACGACTGAATGATGCGCCAGCTGGCAGCTCTTCTGTCGGCACTACCCAGGTAGGCAGCCGTTGTGTATATGAGTGTTGATTGTAAAGCACTTAGAGCTTGGCCTCTAGCCGAGAATAGGCGCTATATATATATAACTATTCATTATTATTATTATTACCCCAATGGGGGATGTTCACCTCCCACTGGCTAAGCAACTAGCTATGATGGTCATCACTATGGGTCTTACTTGGTGGTTGTCTCAAAACAGAACAGACATCACTGAACGCCATCGTTGACCTTGCAGCACAGCAGTATCTCCTCAAGTGGGTTGCTTCATGATGACTTGACACTGACTGCTCTTTGTGGATTGTTGGCAAGGTTGTGGCTGTTCAGCAACATGAAGGTAATGCCACTGAAGTGGCACACAAGATGAGGTAGCTAAAAAACAACAACAACAAAATACCCCAAAATAAGGGAAAGACCTGTTCTGATAAAGAAGGATCGTTGCCTCTGTTGTGGACCAAAACATTATCTACAGTGAAATGATAGATCTGGTGGCACATTGATATTATAAGGCTTAAAATGAAGATTTTACCTGTTGAGTGCCAGCGACCGATATTTCGGTCAATAAAATACTTCTGCTTCAGTGCCAGGGACCAAAATTTCGGTTTGTGATCTTTCACTATTTTTAGTGGAAAACCCTAGTGATTTCACTGACTTACTTGGTGTATGACGAAGGTTTGGATCCCATCAGTGGCCAATTAATTCATATTTTATGACGTGTACACATACTGTGTGCCATTCCATTAAAAGTGAAGACCCACAGGCTCTGAGTAGTTTTCAGTCACCAACAGTAGCAGATGACGCAACACCCGTACTTAGCAGCTACAATCAACTCAAAAAAACCTTTTCTGCTCTCGAAACAGTGAATATTATTATTCTAGGAGAGGGCGATTCAAATCTTGAGTCAGTCGATTTGCTCGACACATGGGAAAGAGACGACAATTTGGTGCATGCATCATTAATGGGTCAAGTTGACCCAGCTGACACAAGCGTCGGTACACCGAGTGAGCCATCCAGCGTGTGTGATTCTCGGCAGCTTGAAACTGACACGCATATAAGATTTGCTTTCAGTCTGTGCATGGCGTGAAAGAGAAGACGGACTGAAGTGAGGAGGGGGATTCACGGCAGAGGGAGAGGGAGAGGGGTGGGTCAAGGGGGCGTGGCAGACAAGCAGCAGCTGCAACTCGAACTAGGACAGCTAGGTTTCAAGCGAATTTTTCACTACCAAATTTTTTATAGCCCAGCAACACTGCCATTTAGTGGAAACTGGGGATAAAAGTTCCAACTGGCGAAAACTTCCAGCTGCATGTTTATATTTTACAAATATTTTTCTAACAATTTTTTTTTTTTTTCCACATTTGTTTATATAACAGCATGGTGCTCATACCTAGATAAAGATTTCTGTTTGATTTTGATGTCAACACATAGAGGAGATAACGCAGATTCCTAAAATACACACAGTTTTATGGGGTTTTCTAAGCTTGATGAGGACTGTGGAGAGATTAATTTTTGTTTATTTTATGCAAAAACGCCCAAAATCCTTGGCAAGGGGAGTGCAGTCATTTACACAGACGATGGCGCTTAAGGGTGTTAAGGGGTTAAAAGATACACATGCTAGCTGAAAAATAGAGAAAGTTAATAAAATGCTGATTAAATCAAGCACCAATAAGTAATTGCATTTTTCTTGTAATCCTGTATTCCTATCAAATGAAATTACCGAAATGTGAAAAAAAGAAGCATAAACACAAGCATTTTTGCTCATAAAAGACCTCACCCTGCTGATTTGATTTCGCACCTGAGAGGTTGGAATATCAACAAACACTTGTACAGGGCTTCCTTAGTTCCTATACCTGTTGCTTTACAGGTCTGACATGCCCACAGTTTGTGCGAGTCATTGTGACACTTGTGCATGCGTTCAACTCTTTTTAATGAGATTTGCACACATAGTAGCTTGAGAATCTACAGCTGTATCAGTAGAGTTTTAAGCTTGTGTAATTTTTAACTGGAAACAATAGTCATAAGCTTATGATCGGTTCAGTGTTGGAATCAAAGTCAAATTAGAGTATTAACAAGATCAAATAGATTACTGCACTTTTGTTTCCAAATCTAACCATGTAGGGCCTGTAGACATGCTTCATTGATTGGTTGGTTGATTGATATTGTTTATGTATGTATCATGAAAAATAAATCAACTGGGTGTTAATTTGTTGGCTAACACAAGAAGAGATGCAAATTTTCATTTCAGTTTTCAGTGGGTTTCAAGTGCATGAAAATTAAATAATTTTGCTTTGCCATTTTAGAAAATATCAAACAAAATTGTGGTATGGTATCATAGAACTTGCAACAGCTGACAATATTGTACAATATTATACCAGTTGTTATATTATAGTTTGAGTGTTTTCTGTTTTTTCTTTAAAGAAAATGAAGGAGTTCATATTTGATTCTACCTTTGAAGCGAAAGCTACTGAAATTGAATGTATATTTTTTCTTCTACTCATAAAACCTGTCATTGTTGTACTATTTTTTCAGATACCCATAAAAAAGATACGTAACCTGATTGGCAAGGAAGGAATCACCTTTCAAAATATGGTAAGAGCACAATTGCATTTGTGGCCAGACAGCTTATGGGCTGAGTGGTCAGATCCTGTGTTTGAATCTTGATAGGACCAGGAGGCTAAAGACTAAAACCAAAGACACACTGGTCTCCAAGTTCAGTTTATTGCTGCTCTGCTTTCTAACACCTGGAATCCCTTTCTATGCATTGTAAGTAATCAGACATAAGCGTACACATGTGAGTTACAGATCCTTTTATCATCTGAATTGGGGGAGTCATTTGCTAATTTGATCTCATTTGATAATGATATCTGCTCAGCTTTCTTTACGAACGTACTTTTGCTTTACTTATTATTCAGAAATGTTATTGGAGTTTGCTGTGCAGTGCTCGTTACTGTTTCTGACCTTTTGCGAAGGTGAAATGGAGCTTGAGCAAATCCTCTGTATCATAGCCAGCCACTGTGATCCAGGTTGTAAGTTCAAAGCTTGAGGCTACAGACAAGTACCACAAACATTTGACTGGGGTGGATTTTGTTTATCCATGGCTGACTTTGACTACTCAGTTGTGTAGAGTGCTATGGTTTCAAAGGTGAAGTGTGGAACCATACACTAAATAGATGCTTTCCTGACCAGTATTGTGGAAATTTGTCTGAATCTCTCAGGTCAGATTAAAATGAAGTATCAAATCATCCAAAATAACTTGCAATGTTGCATGCAGAGTATTCCTGCATAAGCTGTGACCATTTTGGAACCATGTCCTCATCATCTGCACTTTATCCTGTGTTGATAATCATGAATAAGGGG
>JAFLJL010017938.1:5000-10484 GCA_018398815.1 Conus ventricosus
TTATGTGTCGACTCAATGTCAGTACTACAATCTATCAGGTTTTTCAGTTCTAATTCTGAAAACTTTGTTTTAAAGGAAATATGTCATTTAATTCATATTTTGATGTGCAAAGGGACCGATTTAACTTTTTTCTGGGTCCCTTCCCACTGTGGAATTTGGGGCAATGAAATTTGCTGACAGATCTGCCAAAAAAGGAGCCAAAACTAAAATGAGTGCACAGTCACTTTCTGTCCCCTTGACTTTACAAGAGTGTCATCAAGTTTTAAAACAAGTGGCTTGGGACGTTTTTAGAAACAACCAGAACATCCCCTATTTGCGGGTTAATGCTCGAAATAGCCATGTTCTCAGCTTTGATCAGGTTGAAGGCATTGAACACCTGCAGGTTCGTGATATGTATCAGTACAGAAACTTTGTTTCAGTATTTTATAGACTGAAACTTGACGCATTCAGAACGAAATATAGTGCAGGAACAAAATGCATATGTGGTAAGGCAAACGTGTCGAGAGCCCACGTTTTATTTGATTGTGTGACTCTTAAGGCATACTTACCATGTTTATTAGGCATGACAGTGACGATGTTTTTTTCTGATATTGATTTGCTTTCAAAGTTACCTTTTGTTTAATATGTAGTCCTGTTAGATATTTGCTATAATGTTATAAGTAGTAAATATTCCATGTTTTGCGTGGCACTTCCACACACCTATGCATCACACACATACCCTTTCTCTCTCTCTCTCTCTCCCTCACCTCTCTCTCTCTCTCTCTCTCTCTCTCTCTCTCTCTCTCTCTCGTCTAATATCACACAATTTTGTGAAAAGACGTAAAAATGAAAGTACTACTACTACTACACACACACACACACACACACACACACACACACACACACACACACGCACACACACACACACACACACAACACACACACACACACACACACACACACACACACACACACAACACACACACACAACACATCCAACCCCCTCTTCCCACCCCACAGCCTCTCCCAAAGCCTTTCGCCATGCATAATTGATAGCCATCGCCTTTACCGTCCCGTCTTCTTCCACTGGTTTGGGTGGATGTGTCCTTCGCTGTGTCTTTCTGTCTTTTTCTTCGGATTCTTATATAGTACTGCTTTCTACTTTGGTTTTTGTCACTCTGGGAGAGTGTTGGTTGTTGTTGTTGTTCTTCTTCTTGTTGTTTCATAATATCGTGACGCTTTTTTCCTTCATGTGTGTTTGACTTTTTTTTTCATTTGCCATTTTTGGTTGTTTTTTCTCTCTATTATTTTTCCTTCTCTTCCTTTTGTTGTCTCATCTTCAGTTAGTATCAAATCGTCCTCGTGCAGCTAGTAGAGATTCCGCTCTGCTGCCGAGTCGCTTCGGTGGTGTTCAGTGGAATCTGTTTTGATCCGATATGAACGCAGCACACCACTTACTAAGCCCCCCCCCCCCCCCCCCCCCCCCCCCCCCCCCGTCACCCTCCCTCCCCCATCACCTATCCCGCTACCCCCTTACGAACGACCAATCTTACTTAATCGCGAAGCCAATGTCCAGTGAGTATCCACCCCCCCCCCTCCTCCACCCTCCCCTCAGGAAGACGCCACCACGTCCATCCAACGACAGTCCCGTGATATTGCAGATACCGGCGACTTTAAAACAAAGTCGTCACGAGTATGGGCGTGGAGAGGGAGGTAACAACCAGAGCAAGGCCAGAAGGTCAGCAGAAATGGAGACTATCTGATGATGAACAGCGAGGATGAGGAGGATAAAGATGATGGTCTGAGGTTCCAGGTTCCTTTTTCAGTTTCAACGTGTAAAGCTGAGACGAAAGAGCTACGGAGGCTCTGGGGAGACCTAAAAACATAACACAGAGCCGTCAGGAAAGCAGGAGGAGGAGGAGGAGCAGGTTGAAGAAAACCTCAAACTGCTTGTCCAGAGACTTCCCCCAGTTCTCCAGGAAACTTTTCGAAAACCCCAAATTTGAGACACTCACAGGGGATAAAGCAGCTCTTGAGCAGCAGCTTAGGGAAACCTATTACGACCCTCAGAGCGGAGCCCCACTTGAAATTCGGGACATCAGCGTGGAGATATCCAATGGGTGACAGCTGATGGAGAGCGCATTTTCAAAGAGCAAACCTCGAATGGCATCATCCAGTTCAGACCACTACTTCCTCTGACCAGACAGGCGAACAAACTATTTCACAGAAAATGAGTTCTCGAACTTGATTTCTCATTAGTGAAGTAACAGGACACCGCAAATCAATATATAGGGATCAGAACAAACAGAAATGGATCGGTGGTCAAAGGCAAAAGGGAAAGCAAAGAGATGGTAACAGAGGAGCTGAAGAAAGGATAAGATGCTAAGAGAATCCAGATGGCAGTCCAGTAAAGATAACAGGAGCCGTGGACTATGTGGGAAAGCGTACTTCAAACAAGTCTGAGCTGGAATAACACGATACAGACCTGAAGAATGGGGCACATCAGATGGCCTTATAACACACGATACAGACCTGAAGAATGGGGCACATCAGATGGCCTTATAACACATGGTACAAACCTGATGAATGGGGACATCAGATGGCCTTATAACACACGATACAGACCTGATGAATGGGGCACATCAGATGGCCTTATAACACACGATACAGACCTGAAGAATGGGGCACATCAGATGGCCGTATAACACACGGTACAGACCTGAAGAATGGGGCACATCAGATGGCCTTATAACACACGGTACAGACCTGATGAATGGGGCACATCAGATGGCCGTATAACACACGATACAGACCTGAAGAATGGGGCACATCAGATGGCCTTATAACACACGATACAGACCTGATGAATGGGGCACATCAGATGGCCTTATAACACACGGTACAGACCTGAAGAATGGGGCACATCAGATGGCCGTATAACACATGGTACAAACCTGATGAATGGGGCACATCAGATGGCCGTATAACACACGATACAGACCTGAAGAAGGGGGCACATCAGATGGCCTTATAACACACGATACAGACCTGATGAATGGGACACATCAGATGGCCTTATAACACACGATACAGACCTGAAGAATGGGGCACATCAGATGGCCGTATAACACACGGTACAGACCTGAAGAATGGGGCACATCAGATGGCCGTATAACACACGGTACAGACCTGAAGAATGGGGCACATCAGATGGCCGTATAACACACGGTACAGACCTGAAGAATGGGGGACACCAGACGGTGCTCTGTGTCGCTCTGCCGTAGCAAACAGTGAAACACGTCCTGAATCCATGCGAAGCGGCGCCAATGCAGGGAAGACATACACAGGGATGCGTCTAAGTGCCTAAAAATCACATGCCCACCAACAGGCCTTTAATATCGCCCACCAACAGGCCTTTAATATGCCCATCAACAGGCCTTTAATATTGCCCACCAACAGCCTTTAATATCGCCCACCAACAGGCCTTTAATTTCGCCCACCAACAGGCCTTTAATATCGCCCACCAACAGGCCTTTAATATCGCCCACCAACAGACTTTAATATCGCCCACCAACAGGCCTTTAATATCGCCCACCAACAGGCCTTTAATATCGCCCACTAAAAGGCCTTTAACATCGCCCACCAACAGACCTTTAACATCGCCCACCAACAGACCTTTAACATCGCCCACCAACAGACCTTTAACATCGCCCACCAACAGGCCTTTAATATCACGCATCAACAGGCCTTTAATATCGCCCACCAACAACCTTTAATATCGCCCACCAACAGCCTTTAATATCGCCCACCAACAGGCCTTTAATATCGCCCACCAACAGGCCTTTAATATCGCCCACCAACAGGCCTTTAATATCGCCCATCAACAGGCCTTTAATATCGCCCACCAACAGGCCTTTAATATCGCCCACCAACAGGCCTTTAATTTCACCCACCAACAGGCCTTTAATATCGCCCACCAACAGGCCTTTAACATCGCCCACCAACAGGCCTTTAAAGGCCCCTTGGTGCGCTATATTAAAGGCCTATGGGCAGGTGACATTAAAGGTCTAAAGGGCAGGTGATATTAAAGGACTAAGGGCAGGTGATATTAAAGGTCTATGGCAGGTGATATTAAAGGACTAAGGGCAGGTGATATTAAAGGTCTATGGCAGGTGATATTAAAGGTCTATGGGCAGGGGATATTAAAGGTCTATGGGCAGGTGATATTAAAGGACTAAGGGCAGGGGATATTAAAGGTCTATGGGCAGGGGATATTAAAGGTCTATGGGCAGGTGATATTAAAGGACTAAGGGCAGGGGATATTAAAGGTCTATGGGCAGGGGATATTAAAGGACTAAGGGCAGGGGATATTAAAGGTCTATGGGCAGGGGATATTAAAGGTCTATGGGCAGGGGATATTAAAGGACTAAGGGCAGGGGATATTAAAGGTCTATGGGCAGGGGATATTAAAGGACTAAGGGCAGGTGATAATAAAAGGTCTATGGGCAGGTGATATTAAAGGTCTATGGACAGGCGATCTAAAGGTCTAATGGCAGGCGATACTAAAGGTCTATGGGCAGGGCGATACTAAAGGTCTATGGACAGGCGATACTAAAGGTCTATGGCAGGCGATACTAAAGGTCTATGGGCAGGCGACATTAAAGGTCTATGGGCAGGTGATATTAAATGTCTATGGGCAGGTCATATTAAATGTCTGTGGGCAGGTGATATTAAATGTCTATGGGCAGGTGATATTAAAGGCCTATGGGCAGGAGATATTAAAGGTCTATGGGCAGGAGATATTAAATGTCTATGGCAGGCGATACTAAAGGTCTATGGGCAGGAGATATTAAAGGTCTATGGGCAGGAGATATTAAAGGTCTATGGCAGGCGATACTAAAGGTCTATGGGCAGGAGATATTAAAGGTCTATGGGCAGGAGATATTAAAGGTCTATGGCAGGCGATATTAAAGGTCTATGGGCAGGAGATATTAAAGGTCTATGGGCAGGTGATACTAAATGTCTGTGGGCACGTTATATTAAAGGTCTATGGCAGGTGATATTAAAGTCTATGGGCAGGTGATATTAAAAGGCCTATGGGCAGGAAATATTAAAGGTCTATGGGCAGGAGATATTAAATGTCTATGGCAGGCGATACTAAAGGTCTATGGCAGGAGATATTAAAGGTCTATGGGCAGGAGATATTAAAGGTCCCTATGGCAGGCGATACTAAAGGTCTATGGGCAGGAGATATTAAAGGTCTATGGGCAGAAAGGGATATTTAAAGGTCTATGGGCAGGTTATATTAAATGTCTATGGGCACGGTATATTAAAGGTCTATGGGCAGGTGATATTAAAGGTCTATGGGCAGGGTGATATTAAATGTCTTGGGCAGTTATATTAATGGTCTTGGGCAGCGTTGATATTAAAGGTCTATGGGCAGGTGATATTAAAGGTCTATGAACAGGTGATATTAAAGGCCTATGAACAGGTGATATTGAAGGT
>JAFLJL010017938.1:15835-23335 GCA_018398815.1 Conus ventricosus
TTTATATCTGACCAAAAAATAGAAGAAGTCGACTCACATAAAATACTAGGAGTAATAATAGATAAAGATTTAACATGGACCGACCACATAACGTCAATGGGGAAACGTCTCTCAAAAAAATTACTTCAATTAGCCAAGATTAAGAACTTCCTGGACACCCATTCTCGAAAGCTCTTTTTCTGTGCTCATATTCTACAATCATTGATTATGCATCAACCCTAGGGATAACTGCAGTGAAACCAACTTGAAAATTATTCATCAAAATGTATAAAGAGCATTAAAATTAGTATTACTAAAAACAAGCCCCCCTAACAACAGAAGACTATAAACAACTTAATATGTTAACCTTCTACAACAGACTTTTGTTCAACAAGGCAGAAATGCAGCATAACGTTACAAACGGATACTCCTAAAAAGATAAGAGATTCATTTACAACTAACACTTATAACATAGTCATTTATTATCCTTTCCTAGACCAAGAAATAATCTTTAATAAATCTAGTCTTTTGTACTCCGGTGGAAATGTATGGAACAAGCTACCAATCACTTTGAAAAAACATAAAGAACAAAAATCAGTTAAGAAAAATCTGAAAAGCATCTCATGGATGGTTAGAATCAATATTTTCTCAAATTCCTTTGAAATAACTTTTCATGATTTTACATGATGTATCCTTGTGTATATGTTTATGCCTATGTACATGTCTGTTTTTTGCGTGTGTATGCTTTGTAGACAATGTATTGATATTGTACATAACTTAACTCTCCCCTCTCCTTTTCTCCCCTCTCTCTCCCCCCTCTTCTCTCTCTCTCTCTCTTTTCTCTCTTTTCTCTCTCTCTCTTGTTATTTCCTTGATATGATAATTATAACAGGCTTGAATTCTTTTTTTTTACTCCTTCTCCCTCCACCCCCCACGCCTCCATCCTACCCTCCCTCCTCCTATTTCCTCTCCCCTCATCCCCCTCAAATTTAACCCAACACCTCCCTCGCCCTTTTCCGCTGGTTTTCACTCTTTTTATTTCTTTGTTTTCATTATTTTATTATTGAAGTTTCTTTTTTTTTGTTATGATGGCTTGATGTAAAAAAGCAGTTTCTCTGCTTATTCAATGTTCCATCTGGAAATAAAAATTTTTACTTGACTTTGACTTTGACCACACCCCACACACACACCCCACACACGCTCGCGCGGCGCGCACCTTTCTCGTATTTCCAGGAGCGAAGATATCTGTGTCAGTTAAAGATCTGTGTAGAACGCTCGGTGTGCACTTGCATCTTTGTGGTTGTTTCTTACAACCCTTTATAATCAATCAATCAATCATTAAACCAGTCAGTTTAACGGTACAATCAATCAATTAAACTTTTAAAACCCGTCAGTCCAAAGGGCATCAACAACAAACCATTAAACCAGTCAGTCAATGGGACAATCAATCAATCAATCAACCATTAAACCAGTCAGTCAATGGTACAATCAATCAATCAATCAATCAATCATTAAACCAGTCAGTCAATGGTACATTTAATCAGTCAATCAATCATTAAACCAGTAGTCAATTGTGCAATCAATCAATCAATCAATCAATCAATTATTAAACCAGTCAGTCAATCTACAGGAGCTGAGCACGAAGAAAATTAATGGCAGCTTGACTCCATCTTTTACTTTCCTTTGAACTCCCCGCTTGAACACAACACACAACTGGAATCATGAGAGAGAGAGAGAGAGAGAGAGAGAGAGAGAGAGAGAGAGAGAGAGAGAGAGAGAGAGAGAGAGAGAGAGAGAGAGACAGACAGACAGAGAGAGACAGAGAGAGACAGAGAGAGAGATCAGGGACTGAAAAGATGCAGTGGGAAGGCTACCAGTCTAAACGTAATAATCAATAAATTTAACGGACTTTGGATCAACACATAATTTTGACCAAGTTGTTTGTGGTCAGTGATATCAAAACATAAACTGTAGGTTGATTCCTCTCTGAAATTAAAAAATATAATGAATAAATACGGCAACATCTCTTGTCATGGTTTTCTTTTGTGTGTGTAGAAAATCGGAAAGGTTGGATGTTGCTTTGTTGTCACATTTATTGATATGCACTACTCGCAGTTGCTTGTACGTCAGGTATTTTATGAGAAAATGGAATTCAGTTTCTGATTCATCAACCATTTCTTGATATTACACCCCCCCCCCCCCCACCTCCCCCCCCGCGGTAAGCACAAGAAGCAGTAAAGGTCAAGTTAAGTTTTCACGGTTTCGTTGGATGATCAATCTACTTTGTGACTCTAACTATGGAGTTGTAGCAGGAGTACGGGGTTTTATTTTCAGCGCGATATTGATGCCAGCCTCTATTAAAGAGGGTATTCATAGCACGGGCGTAATCCCGCTGCATTTTAAATCGTCAGAAATAATGTCGCGGTAAATGTTTCTTGATAGTTAACAACGCCATTGGCGTTGTCGCATTGGGGGTGACCTTTTGGTGGGGTAAAGGTTAAGGTTCGAGTGTTCTAAGACACGTGCTGCGTGTAACCATTCTTTCTCTGTGTCTTGGCTTTGTCATAATCTTCTTGTCTTCCCTCCAGCTGAGAATGAAATGGAAGCTTAACCCTTGACTGCTGGAGAGGTGCTTTTCTATAGGCAGAGCAGAAGCGGAATTTCCATTTCATCACTGTGCTGTGAAAACAGCTCGGAGGCACGTAACATAAATACACGAATAACTGAGAATTTCAAAAAGCCAATCCACACGTTTTCTAGACAATCTGAGATGAAAACCAACCTGTATTCTGCCCTTCAAGTCGCTATCGAGAGAACAAAATGCTTGTCCCCCCCCCCCCCCCCCACACACACACACCCACCTCACCCCCCCCCCCCCCCCGCGCCTTTCTATCCCCCCACACCCTCCCTACACACCCACCACCCACCACGCTGTCAATCCTCCCACATTTCACCCACCACCCACCACGCTGTCAATCCTCCCACATTTCACCCACCACCCACCCGCTGTCAATCCTCCCCATTTCACCCACCACCCACCACGCTGTCAATCCTTTCACATTTTCACCCACCACCCACACGCTGTCAATCTCCCACATTTCACCCACCACCCACCACGCTGTCAATCCTCTCACATTTCACCCACCACCCACCACGCTGTCAATCCTCCCACATTTCACCCACCACCCACCACGCTGTCAATCCTCTCACATTTCACCACACCACCCACCACGCTGTCAATCCTCTCACATTTCACCCACCACCCACCACGCTGTCAATCATCCCACATTTCACCCACCACCCACCACGCTGTCAATCCTCTCACATTTCAAGCCCTCTTCACAGACACCACGCTGTCAATCCTCCCACATTTCACCCACCACCCACCACGCTGTCAATCCTCCCACATTTCACCCACCACCCACCACGCTGTCAATCCTCCCACATTTCAAGCCCTCTTCACACACACCACCACCCACCACGCTGTCAATCCTCCCACATTTCACCCACCACCCACCCCGCTGTCAATCCTCCCACATTTCACCCACCACCCACCACGCTGTCAATCCTCTCACATTTCACCCACCACCACCACGCTGTCAATCCTCCACATTCACCCACCACCCACCACGCTGTCAATCCTCTCACATTTCACCCACCACCCACCACGCTGTCAATCCTCTCACATTTCACCCACCACCCACCACGCTGTCAATCATCCCACATTTCACCCACCACCCACCACGCTGTCAATCCTCTCACATTTCAAGCCCTCTTCACAGACACCACGCTGTCAATCCTCCCACATTTCACCCACCACCCACCACGCTGTCAATCCTCCCACATTTCACCCACCACCCACCACGCTGTCAATCCTCCCACATTTCAAGCCCTCTTCACACACCACCCACCCACCACGCTGTCAATCCTCCCACATTTCACCCACCACCCACCCCGCTGTCAATCCTCCCACATTTCACCCACCACCCACCACGCTGTCAATCCTCCCACATTTCACCCACACCTACCACGCTGTCAATCCTCTCACATTTAACCCACCACCCACCCCGCTGTCAATCCTCCACATTTCACCCACCACCCACCACGCTGTCAATCCTCCCACATTTCACCCACCACCTACCACGCTGTCAATCCTCTCACATTTTACCCACCACCCACCACGCTGTCAATCCTCCCACATTTCACCCACCACCCACCACGCTGTCAATCCTCTCACATTTCACCCACCACCCCCACGCTGTCAATCCTCCCCCATTTCACCCACCACCCACCACGCTGTCATCCTCCCCCATTTCAAGCCCTCTTCACAGACACCAGCTGAAGATAAACGTCCTCTGAGCATGTCGGTCTACAATCAACGGATTTAACCTCTAGGCAAAAAACGGGTCGAAACGCCCGCTTTGAGTGAGGCAGCGTTATGAGATCTCAGGATCACACAGCCACTGGCTTATAGCCAACGTTTGGCCAGGACCGACAAGGTGGTGGTAGGAGTAGGAATGCTGTGTGGGAACAGCCAACGTTTGGCCAGGACCGTCAAGGTGGTGGTGGAACGGGAATGCGGTAGAGGAACTCAGTCCCCAACAAGATTCCATTGCGCTTGAGCTGATCACAATGCAAGTGAATTAGCTAGAGGACTGAACACCCCAACTGTAGCTTGTTCAGAGATGTTCGTGTTGGTGTTTATGAGTACGTATCTACGAAGGTGTCTGATGGTACAAAACCTATTATACAGGGCAGACAATGAATATGCAAATAGGCACAGCATTAGTAACAAATGATGGAAAGCTGGAAATAGAACATTTTGGCTTACCCTCCTCTTCTCCTGCGGCTCTGAGCGGAAATGGCATGTGATTGTGGATGAAAAGAGTCCCATAACCTTTCCTATCCTGCTGCTGCTGCTGCTGTTCCTCAACAACGCCCTCCCTGAAGTTAGAATAACACTGATGTTACAGGTCCCCTTTATGTACAGAGAGTCTGGTCACTTTTCCAGCGTTGGGAACTCCGGGGCTGTGGCAAAGAGATGCTAGAGCACCTCCGCCAGCAGTCCACACAGACGTCATGGCGGACAGAGAGCCAGGTGGCCAGAATTGTCGCTTGCTCACAAGTGTCGGCGTTTCACACTACACCTCTCGGCAAGCGGGCTAGGAAAGGCGAGAGGTCGCTGCGCTGTCATGGGACTTTCTCGCATGCGAGGGAAAATGGACAACGGTTGTAAAATCCCTGATTGGTGCAAAGAAAAGTTGTAGCATGCTCTGATTGGTGCCTAAAACGATCAAAAACGCTGACCCTTCGATTGCAAGGAGAGCTTGAAGAAGCAGTCACGCTGTCAGTTTGCTTTTTGTCCAGCGCCCATTTCTGTCGTGCCCTCGCCTCTGGCATCCATTGCTGCAGGGATCGGCTAGCCACCTTGCTACGTCTCCCGCCTGTGAAACTCCTCTCAGGTCCACCAAATTTGTGGAGTGCGTGAGCGTGTAAGGAAACTAATCCCTTTGTTCGTTACTTTTCTCCTTTTCTGCTTTCCTTTCTGGTTTTTTGAGTCATTCAGGACTGTCCATCAGTCCTTCTTCTTTTCCTTTCTTCTGTTGAACCGTCCTTCACCCCATTTTCCTTTGATTTCAACACCTCATTTGGTTTTATTCTCTTTTGTGACAACTTTGTACTCCGTTTCGCCCACCGTCACCCCCTCCCCCTCCTGGCCCTTACCTCCCCCTCCTCGCCCTTACTTTCCACAGGATTCAGTGGGTGTTAGGACGGGAAGGATAGAGGTGGGGTCGGATATCTCTTTTTTTTTAAAAGTTAACTATGGTAGCTGGTTGTTCTCCATTATTCTTCAGATAGAGCAGAAACTGTTCTGAATATTTGGGGGTTACTTTACAGACAGCAACAAAATATAGATTGAAAAAAACCCAACAGATACGTACTTGCAGACGCGTGTCATATCACAACATCTTTACTTTGTAAAGCTCTTAGTCTCTTGTTTCCACGAGCATCGTGCCATTTATTTGTTTTTCATTTGTATGTATGTGAGTAATTATTTTGTTATGATGGTGAATTTTTTTTTAATTCAAAACAAAAACAAAATCTCATAACTGTTTGAAATTGATGGGCAGTTGAAATGGTTATTACAGTGGAAATTATTTTTCTAAACCCTGAGAGAGAGGGAAAAACATCATTAATTGTACAAAGCTGATGAGAAGAAGAGAAGAGAGAGAGAGAGAGAGAGAAGAGAGAGAGAGAGAGAGAGAGAGAGAGAGAGAGAGAGAGAGAGAGAAATCATTAATTGTTCAAAGCTGATGAATAGTTGAAATAGTTATAACAGTGGAAATGATTTTTCTAAACCTTGACACAGAGAAGAGAGAGAGAGAGAGAGAGAGAGAGAGAGAGAGAGAGAAGAGAGAGAGAGAGAGAGAGAGAGATCATTAATTGTACAAACCTGATGAATATTTGAAATGGTTATCACAGCGGAAATGATTTTTCTAAACCCCGAGGGAGGGGAAAAATCATTAATTGTGCAAAGCTGATGAATAGTTGAAATGGTTATCACAGTGGAAATGATTTTTCTAAACCCCGAGAGAGAGGGGAAAATCATTAACTGTGCAAAGCTGATGAATAGTTGAAATGGTTATCACAGTGAAAATGATTTTTCTAAACCCCGAGGGAGGGGAAAAATCATTAATTGTGCAAAGCTGATGAATAGTTGAAATGGTTATCACAGTGGAAATGGTCTTTCTAAACCCCAAGAGAGAGGGGGAAATCATTAACTGTGCAAAGCTGATGAATAGTTGAAATGGTTATCACAGTGGAAATGATTTTTCTAAACCTCGAGAGAGAGGGAAAAATCATTCATTGTGCAAAGCTGATGAATAGTTGAAATGGTTATCACAATGGAAATGATTTTTCTAAACCCCGAGAGAGAGGAAAGGGAAAAATCATTCATTGTGCAAAGCTGATGAATAGTTGAAATGGTTATCACAGGGGAAATGGTCTTTCTAAACCCTGAGAGAGAGGGAAAAATCATTCATTGTGCAAAGCTGATGAATAGTTGAAATGGTTATCACAGTGGAAATGGTCTTTCTAAACCCTGAGAGAGAGGGGAAAATCATTCATTGTGCAAAGCTGATGAATAGTTGAAATGGTTATCACAGGGAAATGGTCTTTCTAAACCCTGAGAGAGAGGGGAAAAATCATTCATTGTGCAAAGCTGATGGATAGTTGAAATGGTTATCACAGGGAAATGGTCTTTCTAAACCCTGAGAGAGAGGGGAAAAATCATTCATTGTGCAAAGCTGATGAATAGTTTGAAATGGTTATCACAGGGGAAATGGTCTTTCTAAACCCTGAGAGAGAGGGGAAAAATCATTCATGTGCAAAGCTGATGAATAGTTGAAATGGTTATCACAGTGGAAATGGTCTTTCTAAACCCTGAAGAGAGGGAAAAATCATTCATTGTGCAAAGCTGATGAATAGTTGAAATGGTTATCACAGGGAAATGGTCTTTCT
>JAFLJL010017938.1:30835-34144 GCA_018398815.1 Conus ventricosus
ACAGACAGAGTCTGTCCCGGGAACCACCCACAGCCTACAGCCGATTCAGACCCCAGCTGAGGTCAGTCCTTTACAATGACCAAGAACGACATGAGGAAAGGGCCGAGGGCGGGATAACGCCCCACACACTTCTGAAACATCAGGCTCGCTGGGTCGATAAGTGCCCAGGAATCCCAGAATTTCCCATTCCCTGAGATGCCAAGACAAGCCACGGGGGTATGGGGAAGGGGGATCTCTCTCTCTCTCTCTCTCTCTCTCTCTCTCTCTCTCTCTCTCTCTCTCTCTCTCTCTCTCTCTCGCTCTCTCTCTCTCTCTCTCTCTCTCTCTCTCTCTCTCTCTCTCTCTCTCTCTTCTCTCTCTCTCTCTCTCTCTCTCCTGAAGAGATCAGTGTGGTCCTGGAACGCGAACTCGCGACGCATTCAACAGCGGTGGCTTTGAAAAGAAGTTGAGAGCTGATAGAAAGTCTCTAAGAGTTGTCCGACACTTCGGCGATCTTTTGGAGTGGAGGGAAGATTCGTGAGTATGCGAGGGCTCTCTCTCTCTCTCTCTCTCTCTCTCTCTCTCTCTCTCTCTCTCAGAATTTGCTTTCTGAGAGAAATGAACTCATGGAGCCAAGGACACGTGTTAACGTCAGACAAAAGATGAAGAATTTTTTTTTTCTCCCATACATCACAAGAATTAAGAAGAGTAAAAGCTATTGTTATAACCCAGTTGGTAAGGTCTACTTTCAAATTACATCTTGGACGTAATGCACCACCCCTCCTTATCTTTACAGTAAACAAATTAGTAACCATTATCCTTTTACCAGGTATTTAGTTTACGATAAGTATCATACATAGAGTGAAAGTGGTTTTGATAATTAACAGTTATCGAATTATCACACGCCAATGCTGGCTGACGTATCAATAATTATTCTAGATACAACAGAGATGCAACAATTTGGTGTCCTTTTCCCTTCTGATGTGTTTGATGAACTTCATGTTAATGTCAACAGCACAGTCTTTGACGGAGGAAAAACGGAACAGATATGTGGTTTGATTTTGCTTTCTTCTTCTTCTTCTTCTTCTTCTTCTTCTTCTTGTTCTTCTTGTTCTCCTTATTCTTGTTTCTGATCTTGTTCTTCTTCTTCTCGTTCTTGCTATTGTCGTAATCTGCAATTTTTTTTTACCCGCAAGCGTTTTGACGCTAGTCATTCAACATTTACTCACAATTCAGCATTTACTTTTATTTACCCTGTAAAAGCCCGCTCTTATCAAAACTCACTTGTTCACATGAACAAGAGTTTTTGGAGCGCGGACTGTTCGCTGAATTACTGCATCAGCCTGGCACATGTCAAGGAGCTATCGCAGCCGATTGAGCTGCAGTCTTGGTGGGCTGCAAGCTAGGATAGCTGATGGCCTCTTCAGCGACTATGACTTGGAGCACTGATCAATGATTCTCTGCCCTGCTCGTGCATCGTTCCAGTCTCTGGAAAAGCGTCGTCATCCCTCTCTTCCTCCTCATCGAAAACGCTATGGTGATTTTGCAGATACTTGACCATGGTGGGTTGCATCGTACGTCATCGTTCTCTGTTGTCCTCATCAGAAACAGTGTGATGGTGGCGCACTTCGTTGACTGTGGTCAATTCAGTCGTCGCCGTCCTCGTCCTTCTCATCAGCAATTGTCACGTGGTAGTGCAGATACTGGAAATTACGTCTTTATGGCCTCTTCCTCCTCATCACAAACAGTCTGGTGATTGTGTATCATTATTCCTCATCACAGTCTGGTGATTGTGTATCATTATTCCTCATCACAAACAGTCTGGTGATTGTGTATCATTATTCATCATCACAGTCTGGTGATTGTGTATCATTATTCATCATCACAGTCTGGTGATTGTGTATCATTATTCATCATCACAGTCTGGTGATTGTGTATCATTATTCATCATCACAGTCTGGTGATTGTGTATCATTATTCATCATCACAGTCTGGTGATTGTGTATCATTATTCATCATCACAGTCTGGTGATTGTGTATCATTATTCCTCATCTCAAACAGTCTGGTGATTGTGTATCATTATTCATCATCACAGTCTGGTGATTGTGTATCATTATTCCTCATCACAAACAGTCTGGTGATTGTGTATCATTATTCCTCATCACAAACAGTCTGGTGATTGTGTATCATTATTCCTCATCATAACAACAGTCTGGTGATTGTGTACCATTATTCCTCATCATAACAACAGTCTGGTGATTGTGTACCATTATTCCTCATCATAACAACAGTCTGGTGATTGTGTATCATTATTCTCATCATAACAACAGTCTGGTGATTGTGTACCATTATTCCTCATCACAAACAGTCTGGTGATTGTGTATGATTATTCCTCATCACAAACAGTCTGGTGATTGTGTACCATTATTCCTCATCTCAAACAGTCTGGTGATCGTGTATCATTATTCCTCATCACAAACAGTCTGGTGATTGTGTACCATTATTCCTCATCTCAAACAGTCTGGTGATTGTGTATCATTATTCCTCATCACAAACAGTCTGGTGATCGTGTATCATCATTCCTCATCACAAGCAGGCTGGTGATTGTGTATCATCATTCCTCATCACAAGCAGGCTGGTGATTGTGTATCATCATTCCTCATCACAAGCAGGCTGGTGATTGTGATTCATTATTCCTCATCACAAGCAGGCTGGTGATTGTGTATCATTATTCCTCATCACAAGCAGGCTGGTGATTGTGTATCATCATTCCTCATCACAAGCAGGCTGGTGATTGTGTATCATTATTCCTCATCACAAGCAGGCTGGTGATTGTGTATCATTTGAAAATGTGTGGATTTCCATGCGGTTTGCTCAGATTCCTCCAAACAGTGTACCTAGCTCTTGTCTTCGTAGTGAAGGGCGGGGTCTCTACTGAGTATACGAGTTTTGCCCATTTTCAGTAGATCGACCAACACATGATCACTGTACTGAAAAAAAGAAAAAAATTGGTGTGATGTGTTCTGTCTGCAATCAGCTTGTAGGATTTCGGGGTGGGGTGGGAAGGGGGGGGGGGGGGGGGGCACTGCCGTTGATCACGCTAGAATGAACCAAAGCGGGGCAAACATCTGTGCATGTGGAGAAGCTGTGATTTAGACCTACTCTTGTTTCCTTTTTTTATTTTCTTTCTTTCTTTTTTTCTTTCTCTTTTTTTTAGCCTGTAGAGAATGTAAATATGTGAGTCAAGACCACCTCTTATTTTGCACGAAAACCCCTTTTCAATCCACTCACGTCATCCATGTACTTTCCATTTTATTCCAAAATTGACT
>JAFLJL010017939.1:0-15170 GCA_018398815.1 Conus ventricosus
GATCTAATTTCCACCATTTTCCAAGTCCCTTATCTGTACAGCCGCAATTCATCAGATCTTTATCAGTTCATGGTATTTCTCTCCACACTGATTTTAGCTCTGATCCTCTTGTGGAAATGAAACATTATAGAGATGTCTACTAAAAGACTACCAGTCTTCTGTTTTTCACATGTCTCCCCTCTACTTGGGCCATGCATGTGCATACATTTGTTTTAGCCCATTTTGTGCAGTATCAAAATCATGATATTTGTGATTGAAAACTGTGGATTTATGACAATCATCTTTTCATTCCTTTACTTTTATAAGGTTTTTAAGTTTTTTTCTGCTTCTTCTTTTTGTGTGTGTTTGAATTGTGGTGTGTCTTCTCTGGTACTACTGTGACCAGTAGATGTTGTGCTGTGGCTGATGGATGGCAGTTAGAACACCAATGGACTCCAGGACTGGTGCAGGTCACAGAATGGCATGTATGTGCAGGTGACCCTGTTCCACCCAGGGGATGGAGGTCGGGGGGTTGCTATTGGAGACGCCCCACCCTGCCCACCTGCCTCCTCTAAAACCTTTACCTTCTCCACCCTCCCGGACAAGTACTGGAAGAAGTACCAGTATGCAGCCAAGTGGGTATTGTCACACCACTTTACTCATATGATGGTGCCGTATTTTGTACAGATGTTTATCGAAAATACTCGTGAGCCATAATTGAACTTGGGGGAATAAAAACTGCTGCTGAGGCTTTGACCAACTTCTTGAGGCTTTGCTAACTTCTGCGCACAAAATCGCATTTTGCATTGTCCGTTTCTTCGACAACATACCCTTTAACGTTGAAAAACTAGCGAGAGAGCATGAGCGTTTGCGGAAGTATGCTGATGAATCAGGTTTGAAAGTAATTTGTGTCAGAAAGAACTGGTTTGATCATAATCAGAGCCAGATCAGGTGGTTGTTACTGGCAAGAAGTGTCTGCAGTGTGATAGCAGGTGAACACAACATGAAGGAACTCCATCCTCCCCTTTTGTTTTTACAGAGACGTGGAATGTTGTACACACTCTTTGCAGAAAATACGCTCATTTTGTTGAAAAGTACACCAGAAGCAGACTGAGGGTAAACAGATCTGTGTTGTGTGTCAGGTTCCCTGCACTGTGAGGACCATGATGTGATCATGTCCTGTTGACAGGTGTAGTCTCAGAGGGTAAACAGATCTGTGTTGTGTGTCAGGTTCCCCGCACTGTGAGGACTATGATGTGATCATGTCCTGTTGACAGGTGTAGTCTCAGACCATGATGTGATCATGTCCTGTTGACAGGTGTAGTCTCAGACCATGATGTGATCATGTCCTGTTGACAGGTGTAGTCTCAGACCATGATGTGATCATGTCCTGTTGACAGGTGTAGTCTCAGACCATGATGTGATCATGTCCTGTTGACAGGTGTAGTCTCAGAGGGTACACAGGTCTGTGTTGTGTGTTAGGTTCCCCGCACTGTGAGGACCATAATGTGATCATGTCCTGCTCAGAGGTGTAGTCTCAGAGTAAAGGGATGGAGTCAGCTCTTACTTCAATGCAGTTCTGCTTCATAGCTTTTGTTGTTTTCCTTTGACTAGAAATGGAGGCAGTTTTTTTTATTTTTTATACCAAGATAAACATGTCACAAGTGGGTAGAAAAGTTCCAATTGTTCAAAGATCGATGGTGTCATTATTTTCTTGACCTCTTTCTGTGACAGGGAAAGAAAAATCTTGTCGTGGTTATGAATGCAACGTTCATTTCTCACACACAGCTTTATTTTTCTGTCCCATTCGAGACACTTAGTTATAGGGCCGAATAAACAAGCCTTACACATTTCTGACCCAACATTTTTGTTGTTGTAGTCCAAGCAGAGGCATGTATCAAACATGTGTACTAGTTAACTAGGGAAAATTAAGTTCCCAGAAAGTGATGACGTCATTCTTGCACAATTGTGTGTGTGTGTTGTCATTGTTTGAATATCGCCTGACCTCTTGTGTACAAGCTTTCATGCCGTAGGCCTATCTACATTATCTACAGGAAAATAAACCGAGTCGAGTTTGGTATTAAAAGAATTGTCGGGAATTCGCCTATTCAGTCATCTCAAGAGCACAGATATATTACATTTTTCATGACAACCACTGATTATCAAACTAAGAGCCCCATTTGTAATGGCCGCTCATCAATGCCGAACACATTGCTGCCAGACCGGCTGTACACAGATGACATTCAGTTGGTCGAGTACAGCACGGTTAGCTGGCTGGTGGGGAGCAGCCTGCAGAAAACACCCCTTTCCTTGACCTGCATTCACAGCTTGGCCTCTGCAGCTGTGGGAGAGCTGTAAACTCCCCTGCCTCTCAGAACTAAGTGGCTTGCTCTGAACAGCCGTGCACAAAGGAATGGCTTTCAATGTTCATATTGTCAGAGCTGCTTTTTTTTTTTAAAGATAGTGTCATAGCTTTTTTTTTCAGTCTTTATGTGAAACTTTTTTGTTTTTGTTTTGTTGTGCTTGCATGTATTAACTTCCTCTTGTAACAAAGATAAAAAGAAAGAAAAAAAATCTTGATGTTTTTACACGGAAGTAATGTTCAGATGTTACATGGAACTGAAATCTTCCTCCACAAGTTGATGGCATTGTGAGTGGTTGTGGTGGTGGTGGTGGTGGTGGTGGTGGTTGTTAACTTTACTCTCTTCTATGATAGAAAACCAGACTCTTGCTGTGCTTATATAAATCTGCTTTCCTAGCAGCCAGTGTGGTTGTTGTACACATCTACTTGCCTAGCAGCCAGTATGGTTGTTGTACACATCTACTTTCCTAGCAGCCAGTGTGGTTGTTGTATACATCTACTTATCTAGTGGCCAGTATTTTGTTGTATACACATGCTTGCCTAGCAGCCAATTTGTTGCTGTCATAATGTACGTCTACTTACCTAGTAGCCAGTGTTATTGTTGTATATATACATGCTTGCCTGGCAGCCAGTGTTGTTGTTGTATATATGCATGCTTGCCTAGCAGCCAGTGTTGTTGTTGTATATACATGCTTGCCTAGCAGCCAGTGTTATTGTATATATACATGCTTGCCTGGCAGTCAGTGTTGTTGTATGTGCATGCTTGCCTAGCAGCCAGTGTTGTTCACAGCTTTATATTTCCGTCCTGATTGAGACACTTAGTGAAAGGGCAAACAAACAAGACTTTTCACATTTGTAATCCAATATTTTTGTTGCTGTAGTCTGAGCAGAGGCATGTATCAAACTTGTGTTCTACTTAACTATGGAAAATTAACTTCCCAGAAAGTGATGACGTCATTTTTGCACAATATTGTGTTTGTTGTCATTGTTCTAATATTGCCTGACCACTTGCGTACAAGCTTTCATGCGGCATCTATGTTATCTACAAGAAAATAAACCCAGTCGAGTTTGGTATTAAAAGAATTGTTGGGAATTCGCCAATTCAGTCATCTCAATAGCGCAGATATATCACATTTTTCATGACAATAACTAATTATCAAACCTATAGCCCCATTTGTAATGGCCGCTCAACCATGCCGAACACATTGCTGCCAGACCAGCTATGCACAGATGACATTCAGTTGGCCGAATACAGTGCGGTTAGCAGGCTGGTGGGGAGCGGCCTGCAGAAAACACCCCTTTCCCTCACCTGCATTCACAGCTTGGTCTCTGCAGCTGTAAACTCCCCTGCGACTCAAAACTAAGTAACTTGCTCTGAACAGCCGTGTGTTGTATATGCATGCTTGCCTAGCAGCCAGTGTTGTTGTTGTATATGCATGCTTGCCTAGCAGCCAGTGTTGTTGTATATGCATGCTTGCCTGGCAGTCAGTGTTGTTGTATATGCATGCTTGCCTAGCAGCCAGTGTTGTTGTATATGCATGCTTGCCTAGCAGTCAGTGTTGTTGTATATGCATGCTTGCCTAGCAGCCAATGTTGTTGTATATGCATGCTTGCCTAGCAGTCAGTGTTGTTGTATATGCATGCTTGCCTGGCAGCCAGTGTTGTTGTATATGCATGCTTGCCTGGCAGTCAGTGTTGTTGTATATGCATGCTTGCCTGGCAGCCAGTGTTGTTGTATATGCATGCTTGCCTGGCAGCCAGTGTTGTTGTTGTTGTATATACATACTCACCTAGCAGCCACTGTTGTTGTATATACATACTCACCTAGCAGCCACTGTTGTTGTATATACATACTCACCTAGCAGCCACTGTTGTTGTATATACATACTCACCTAGCAGCCAGTGTTGTTGTATATACATACTCACCTAGCAGCCAGTGTTGTTGTTGTATATACATGCTTGCCTAGCAGCCAGTGTTGTTGTTGTATATACATGCTTGCCTAGCAGCCAGTGTTGTTGTTGTATATACATGCTTGCCTAGCAGCCAGTGTTGTTGTTGTATATACATGCTTGCCTAGCAGCCAGTGTTGTTGTTGTATATACATGCTCACCTAGCAGCCAGTGTTGTTGTTGTATATATAGTCTTTACGGTTAGAAACACGACACGGCCGCTCCAAAATGTTGCAATATTTGGAAAATCCGACATAGCCTGGCAGGTTATTGTACAAACTGCAAAATGTGTCTGAGTGCAACAAGGCCTTTTCTGTTCTGATCACGAAAAAGCCGGGCAGATCACTTTGTCACGGACGGAGTTATGGCCCTGTCCCCAAGTTGCCGCATTTTCACCTTACTCGGCAAAGTGCCACTGTGTCGTTAACTGAGGTCAGATTCACGTGAAAATTGTGTCCTCGTGAAAAAGCAGAGGACACACTACAGGTGAGTAAAATGCAAAGCCACAATGTTTGGTGTCAGTGGGTAAAAAACAACTCGCAAAAAAGGTTACTTTCTCCCTCAACACCACAACACCAAAGGATGCCGCGTATGACGTCACATGAGCGCTGGCGAGCCATCGGCATGTTGGAGGCTGGAAACAGAGTGCAAGACGTCGCTAGGGCGCTAAATGTGCACCGGTTGAACATTTATCGTCTTGCAAATCGCCATCAAGCCACTGGGGCTGTTCGTGATGCCCCCAGACCTGGTCGGCCACGCGTCCTCACTGCTCGCCAGGAGCGATATGTGGTGCGTAGCTTCAGGGCAAACCCTTTCCAAAGTGCCTCTTCAGTGGGACGACAGATTCATGGACCCGGCAACAGGGTAATTCGCCCCAGCATCATCCTGCAGCTTCTCAGACGCCACCAGCTGTACTGCCGCCGACCCTACCATGGTCACTATCTGTCGCCACAGCATCGTGCTGCCCGCTTGAATTGGGTTCACAGGCACAGGAACACAAACTGGAGAACTGTCGTGTTCAGCGACGAGGTTCGATTCTGTCTGGATCAGATTGACAGGCGTGTTTACGTGTATCGTCCTCGTGGCCAGCGCTTTGCTGGTCAGTACGTGCAGCAGCACAACCTGTGGGGCGGCCAGTCCGTCATGATGTGGGGGGCAATGTGTGGCAACAGACTCATTGGACCAGTGTTCTTCAACCTGCAGCCAGGTCGTGGCGGTGGAGTCACTGCCCTTCGCTACATAGCACAGGTCCTGCGCCCTGTCGTAGTGCCCTTGTTTGCAAGACGCCGCCAATATGTTTTCCAGCAAGACAACGCCCCGGCCCACAGAGCACAGGTCACACAAGCCTTCCTTCAGCAGAACAATGTCCAGATGATAGACTGGCCTGCTCTAAGTCCAGACTTGAACCCTATCGAACAGTTGTGGGCCTTCCTGAAACGCCGCATCAACGAGCAGCCCAACCGCCCTCACAATGCTGTGGCTCTGAGACGGGAGATCCAGCGTCAGTGGAACCAAGTCCCTCAGGCCTTTCTTGATCGACTTGTCAACTCCATGCCAAATCGGTGCAATCTCACCGTGATTGCTGGAGGTGGCCACATCCGATATTGAGGCCTTTGCGCGGGTGTCCTGGATCCAAGGGCGAAAACTCTTGAAAACTTTACAGTGACAATACGTGCTTAGTTTTATCTGAAAAGATCAAATTTCAATCAATGCTATGCAAAAAAACCGCTTTGAAATATGTCTACTGTGAATGAAATGGTATCATATTAAAGTTTTCGTTGCAATTTGCCTCTTGATTTTGTCGCGTTTCTAACCGTAAAGACTATACAAGTTCACCAAGCAGCCAGTGTTGTTGTTGTATATACAAGTTCACCTAGCAGCCAGTGTTGTTGTATATACATACTCACCTAGCAGCCAGTGTTGTTGTTGTATATACATACTCACCTAGCAGCCAGTGTTGTTGTATATACAAGTTCACCTAGCAGCCAGTGTTGTTGTATACTCACCTAGCAGCCAGTGTTGTATGCTCACCTAGCAGCCAGTGTTGTTATTGTTGTATATACATGCTCACCTAGCAGCCAGTGTTGTTGTTGTTGTATATACATGCTCACATGGGTGGGAGACCGCCGTATTTTTACGGAGCTTCCGTAAAACCAAATTTTTTTTTTTTTTTTTTTTTTTTTCCCTTACAACGCGATTTTTGGCTTTGCGACATACGCGAATAACGATTTCCGACATTTTACGGCACACTTCCGTCCTCATCCTAGCTGCGAGTCGACGTGCGATTGAACGTGAAAATGGCGTTTCTTGAAGTTAGTGAGACTACTAGAGCTCGCGAAATCGATGCAGAGCTGAAAAAGAACAAGTGGAGAAATGAATGGCTAGATGAAACAAACAAAAAGGATCGCCCGTTCCGTATGTGGCTTCGAAAATGCGTGGAACCTGGCGCTGCATGGTGCAATCTGTGTGGAAAGAAAATCGTCTACAAGTCGAACGGGAAGAAGTCTATTGCAAGCCATGGTAGCGAGACTGTCCATGTGGAGAGGCTAAAAGCCTTGAAACATGCATCAACACTTCCAGCTGCATCCCCTGTGCTTGCTCCTCTGTCAAAAGTGGACTCCTTGGTTGATGCCAAGATCCGGACTTGTGCGTTTTTGGCCGAGCATTGTGCGTTTTTGGCCGAGCATTGCCTACCGCTGTCTTTGGCTCCAGAGCTTGTCGCCTTCTGTCAGAAACTTGCAGCAGACACCCCAAGCCTCGAACGACTGGCCAAATCATTTTGTGGTTTGCCTTCCTAAAAGTCAAACAGACAGAAACCAGCAGCTCAAAAGAAAGTGTGGCCAGTCACAAATCCACGAGTTCTTTGGCAAAAAACCAAGACACTGAAGAGAGTTCAGTAAATGCTGTATGTATGTAAATATGGATTGTCAATGTATATTTTATATCAGATTTTAGCTAAGCCCTATGGGATGTGGATAGGTGTGGACAAAAATGGACTGGCTTTTAATATAATTCATTTTGATAGGTAACGTCTTCAAGCTTGCTTTCTTGGGTGGACTGTCTTCAAACTCCTTAGGATACTCACTCTGCTGCTTTTGCTTCACCCGAGTTCTCCAAAGTGCATTGCTGGGGCCTATAGTATAGACTGTCTGTTATCACTAAACTCCCTTGTATGCTCACGCTACTGTTTTTTTTGCTCAACCTGAACTTTGTAAGTGTACTGCTGGGGCCTTAGGACTGCCTTACTCCATTGGATACTGTTTTTGCTGAACCTGCTGTTCAAATGTTGCCATACCTGTACTCTCCATAAGAATGGTGAGTAGGGTACTTTATGATTAATCTATTTTTTTTGTATTTTAGTTGTTTTATCTTTCTTTTTTTTCTTTTTTTCAACTATACGAGAAGTATGCATTCTTATGTGTTCACACACACCACTGCAAAGAACTCAGATAACTGTAAACATCTCCCAGGAAATGCCACAAACACACCTTGAAATTGTGGATTTTCGTCAGCGGCTGGGGGCAAAGCCCCCCAGACCCCCCACCGGGGCTTTGCCCCTGGACCCCACCAGGGCCTGGGCGGCCCCTGGACCCCTGCCCCATATTTCTTTTTTTTCAGTAAAACCAAAAATTTTCACTCCCACCCATGTGCTCACCTAGCAGCTGGTGTTGTAATTGTTGTTGTGTATACATGCTTGCCTAGCAGCCAATGTGTGTGTGTGTTGGTCAGGTTTGTGGGTCTGGTGCGCTCCAAGACGCCCAAGGTGACCCTGTACACGGAGAGAGCCAAGTGCATGCTGATGGACAACCAGCCCACCCCTGACTTTGAGGCCCTCTTTTATGATGGTAAGCTGTCACCTTTGTCACAGCGTTTGCCGTCAAGAAATTGTAGTCATCAGGGCTTTCTGTAACAGATTGAGGGGTTTATTTGGCTATTGTTGGTATACTGTTCAGAAGATAATCCGATTGTTTGATCACCCTATAAATCATATTTATACATTGTTTGTAAAAGAAGATGGCTAGCCTTCTGTAATCATGATATCATAAAGTATGTGGGCAGGATTGCTTGCAAAGAGATGGGTAATGGCACTGTCTTCTAAACTTTCAAATTATGTCGGTCTTGAAAGCGATAGCATTACCTTGTCAGTGTTTGAAGGTAATCAGTGTTACTGCTTCAGAAATGCTGTGATAAAACCAAAAAGCTGGTAGCCATGACAGACTGTCCATGTAGTGGCCGTCCCCATCCAACATCCTGATACAACGAAGAGTCACGGGGAAGGATACACACCTGTCCAAAGTTGAGGACAGAGCTCAGAAATGAAGATTACAGCGTTGCACCAGTGTAAACAGGCCTCATACTGACATAGGAGAAAATTTCTGTTCATAGATGAATTTTATAGTTGTCACACATGAATCTTGAACATGATTGTAGAATTTGCATGCAAATTGTGTATTGGTACCAGACAATGTACATGATTAAGTGACAGAATGGGCTTTATCTGCTTTGCATATACCTCCCCATGACTAACTTATTTGTATTCAGTTTTGCACCTGTGATTGGACTTATCTGCAGTGCGAATACCTCCCCATGACTAACTTATTTGTATTCAGTTTTGCACCTGTGATTGGACTTATCTGCAGTGCGAATACCTGCCCCATGACTAACTTATTTGTATTCAGTTTTGCACCCGTGTGTCCCACAGGCGGCAAGTTATCCATGACAGCCAAGGGAATACGCATAGTGGAGAAAACCGGGACGTCGCTCCTGTTGGACTCGGCCATGTCCAGTCAGAGGCTGTGCTGCGACACTCAGGAGCTGGTGGACTACACTGAGAAGGTGGGTGGCAGGACAAAGGTTGGCGTTCCATGGAGAAAACCGTCCAGAAAAGTGGTGGTGATGGAGGGGGGGGGGGGTGGCAGTTTGGTGAAAGGTTAGGGATGGGAGCGGGGGTCTTCTTAGTCGTCGGTGCTTGTAGTATCGCTGTCAAATTTCCGTGAAGATTATTGATCTTTTCTGCTGTTTGATGATTGTTGTTTTACTTGTGGTTCAGTGTTGGCAGGTTATGACAGGGTTTGTCCCATTCTCAACCTCTGTTGTCAGTCTAGGAGTTGCCCTTGACCATCATTTGGAATGAAAGTTCATGTCCAGGGATGAAAACACCTCCGCCGTTTCCGCCGTCTCCGCCGTTATTTTTTCGCATCTCCGCCGAAAGAAAAAGTCTCCGCCGAAAAATTATTCGAAGAATGATGCTCAGAAACGATCTCAACTTGTCTGCACAGCGAATTTCTTCTCTGTCGGTAATGTTCTCAAACGGCGTAGTTCTCATTCTGTTTCCTTCCAGTATCATTTCTCATCATGGCGTCGATTCACAGTAAGAGTTTGCCGCCAGTGTGTGCAGACAAAACGAAAAAAAAACGAAAGAAGTATGTGAACCACTAGAAGACCGAGTGGCAGCAGAAGGACGTGTGTGACCGCAGAGTCGCGGATGTAATAAGAAAACATGACAAAGACGGTGAATTGAAGTGTTTTGCGAGCCTTGCCAAAAACGTGTCTACTTTGGTAGTCGTGGCTTTGTGGCAATCAGAGATCACATCGAGCGTCCCAGTCACCCAACAGAAAATGTGTGTTTCCCACACCATTACAGCATGTTTTCAGATCATTGGGTATGCAACAATCTACGTTTAATTTCCAAAGATAGTTTGACTCCTACTCTAAGTACTTCCACTCGTAGAGTCTTCAAAGCAGGGAAAAACGTCAGAGTGACGAAAAGATATAAAAGAACAAATGACATCAAATAAAAACTGATGTCACAACAGTATTGTGTAACACTTTCCCCCTGGTATAATGCAAACGTTTGCTACATTTGTTAGGTGTCTGCTAACAGCACCCCTATGAAATCCTTTTCCAACAGCCCACTCCCCCCACTACCTATATACTTCCTCTACTCCTCTTCTCCCCAACCCCCACCCCTCACCCCACAACACACATACCCACACACTTCGCCCTCCCCCCCCCCCCCGTCCCCACCTCACACACATACACTCCCCCACCACACACACACACCCACCACACACACACACACACACACACACACTTGTCAAGAGGGGGGGGGGGGGGGGGATATGATTAGTTGTAAGAGGGAAGTTGGGGGGGGGGGGGTGTACTGTTGTGAATCAGTTTGTTTTGATGTCATTTGTTCTTTTTCGTGTTTAGTGTTTCCTGACAAAGGGTCTAAGGCCCAAAAGCTTCAGTTTTTTTATAATGGACTTCAAATAATCATTTTTCATATTGTGTTTATTGAAGTCCAGCAGTCGTTTTTCATACATATGATTTACTTAGTTTGAATTTCCCACTCTGATTTACTTATCTACAGGCTTATTTTTATGTCCTGAAAGCACTGTTTGTCAAATTTTCTTTAGCTAGAGTTCTGAGGATTCATCATACTAAATGTTTGTTTCAATTGATATAGTTTTTCCACATCAGTCTCAGTCTTCTTGGGGGTTAAAAACTGTTTAAAGGGAGTTTTTAGAAGCAAAAAAGTGATTTCAAAAGATTTTTTTGCCAAATATTTAATAAAAAAATAGCTTCACTTCAGGGGGCCCCCCCCCCTCTCCCCCCGGGCTGTTGCCTTTGTCCCCCACGGGGGCCCCATGGTAAACCCCCCAACCCCCCGCCAATCTCCTCTTTTTTTTTTAAAAAAGGGTTTTTCCCTGTTAAAAAAATTTGGTTGTAGGGGCTCCCCCAATTATGAGCTCCCCCGGTAAAAAATTCCCAAACTGCCTTTTTCTCACACCCAACCCAACACCCAAAAATTGTCTCTGAATTTGTTTTTTCCCGGCTGGCACGGCAATTCCACCCTTTATGGTTCCCATGACATTTTCTTGAAAAGTCTGCACATTTTCAGAAAAAATGCAGTGCGGGGGGTTTTTGCGAGGCCTAAAAGGGCCCATATTTTCCTCATCTGATTTCCTTCACTGGCTTCCAGTTGATGTTTTCTGCTCGGTTGTTTTTAAAATTGGCCTCTATCTTTTACAAATGTGTAAAAGGTTTTGTGCCCCAAATTTTATCTAAGGCCCCCCCTAGTCCTTTTAAAGCAACATCATCATCTTTAACAAATTTTGTTCATCTTTTGACGCTCCCCCGCTTTACAAGTCGCCCTTCAATACCAAAAACATTAGGTGACAGATTTTCCCTCACATCGGGCCCCCTCCATCGGGAAAACACTACCCCCTGCAAAAATAGGGAAAAAACTAAAAACTTTGACGCCTTAAAACGCTCTCTAAAAAACCCAAAATTTTCCCAAAGAAATTTTAAAATTAGGTTTCATTTCGCTGCAATCTAGGGGGCACGGGGTTTTCCCTGTGTGTGCTGTGTCGGGTTTTAGGTGTGTGTGTGTGTGGGGGGTTGTGTTGTGTTGTTTGGGGTGGGGTTGTTGTTTTTTTTATTGCTTTAATTGTTTATATTATGGAATTTTTTAAGGGGGCCCGGGGGGGGCTTTTTTTCAACGGGAAAAGTGCACATAAAAATTTTCTTTAAATTATTTTTTTTTTTTAATTTGTGCAGTGTTTTTTGCAGTGTGTTGTATTATTTTGGGCAAAACCTGCCAACAATTACGCTTTTTCGCTTTTTTATTACGCCCAAGTGATTTTTTTCCCTTTTCGCTTTTACCCAAAAAAATTACGATTGAAATTTTAAAAAAAAAAAAAAAAAAAAAAAAGGGAACAAAAAAAATTTTGGGTTTAAAGAAACAACACCCCGGGCCGCCGTGCGTAAAAACCTTTAATTTCAAAGAAGCTTTCCCGGGTTTGCGCATTTTCGTTTCACCTTCTTTACCTTTCCCAGCGAAGTTGGCGTTTTTTCGAATTTTAGCTGCGAAAATGCCCAAAATGGAGTAAAATTTTTGGACAAGGCGAAAAAAAAAAAAATTGGTCAAAAGTTCCGAAAAGAATACCGGAAAACCCCCCTGCATACGACCTTGGGCTAAAGGGTGAAAATTGTCACGGTGTAACCGGGCGAGTCGGACCATTTTTTTCCCAAACCCGGGGATGGTGGTTTGAAGGGGCCCCTTGAGTCACCAAGCACATGGGATTCCACTAACGGCCGAATTCTTCCAGCATCAACATTTTTTTCAGACTGTAAAACACCCCCAAAAGGGGATGAAATTGGGAAAGGGGTTTTTTGGGGGCTGAACATGGTGGGGATTTTTGTCGAGCACAACACCCCGCTCTTAGTTTTTTAAGCGCAGCCTCCATGCTTCCCAGTTTTTTACAAAAAGTGTTCTCAGATTGGGAGATCCCCCAAAACCCGTTCAAAGCGGTCGAACAAAGACAAAAAACAAAATGAAAGGGGACCCTTCTCAGGGAAAGGGCTTAATGCTGCTTCATCTCGAGCAGAATGGACCGTTTGTTTTTGGGGGGTTTATGGAAAATCAGGAAGGGGGGGGGGGACAAATTCTTTCCTGGGGGGGTGCGATACTTAAAAAAGACACAATCACCACGACTGATTGCCCCAACCCCCCATGCACAGAATCTTTAAAAGGGGAGAACATTTTTTAGGTTTTTGTATTTTCTTATTTATTTCCCATTTTTTCCCCCTTTTTCCCAAATCCCCCCCCCTCCCCCCCCCCCCCCCCCCCTCAAATCCAAATCTTTTTCCAATCATTACTATCAAGGAAAATTGAGTTGTTGGCCGCGTTGTTTTTTTCCCCCCCTAAAAAATTTGGGGGGGGATTGTTCGTCAAAGTGTATTTGTCTGACCTTTTTCAAGTTTAAAAAGGTTTGCCCCGTCTTTTAAAAAAAAGTTTATTTTGGGGGTTTTGGTTTCCTTATAAAATGGGAGCAAAATTTTCCCCCTTGTTTACTGTTTTATGTTTACTGTTTTCCCCGCCTATTTCATTTCCAATTTTTTAGGGTTGGGTTTTTGGCGCCCCATCAAAGCCCTTTGGGGTGCCTTTCCCTGAAGGGTTTTGGGGGGGTTTGTGTGTGTTTTTCCCGTGTATTCCATTTTCTAATTTGTACAGATTTCTTGTGACACTTTAAAAAAAAAGCTTGTTTTTAAAGAAAAGCAAAGTTCACAAAAATTGTGTAAAACCAATTTCATCACATCGTGTTTGTTTGAAAAAAGGTAAATTTTCGCGCTCGATTACTCTTAGCTCTCAGAAATTACACATTTGCCTCACTGAGCTTCAATTCTTACTCATTGGGTCTCTTAGGGGTTGGCAGGTCTGTTTGTGGTTCAGTGTTGCCAGGTTATGACAGGGTTTTTGTCATGGTGTGCGTTCCCAGGTTATGACAGGGTTTGTGTGTGGGGTATGTTGCCGGGTTTGACGGGGTTTTGGGTGTGTGGTGTATGTTGGCAATGTGTTGTATTATTTGTGGTTCAGTGTTGCCAGGTTATGACGGGTTTGTGTCATGGTGTGTGTTGCCAGGTTATGGCAGGGTTTGTGTGTGGTGTGTGTTGCCAGGTTATGACAGGGTTGTGGTGGTGTGTGTTGCCGGGTTATGACAGGGTTTGTGTGTGGTGTGTGTTCCCAAGTTATGAAAGGGTTTGTGTGTGGTGTGTGTTGCCAGGTTATGACAGGGTTTGTGTGTGGTGTGTGTTCCCAGGTTTGACAGGGTTTGTGTCATGGTGGTGTTGCCAGGTTATGACAGGGTTTGTGTTTTGGTGTTTGTTGCCAGTTTTGACAGGTTTGTGTGTGGTGTATGTTGCCAGGTTATGACAGGGTTTGTGTGTGTTGCCAGGTTATGACAGGGTTTGTGTGTGGTGTATGTTGCCAGGTTATGACAGGGTTTGTGTCATGGTGTATGTTGCCAGGTTAGGGAACAGGGTGTGTGTGTGGTGTGTGTTGCCAGTGTGCCAGGTTATGACAGGGTTTGTGTGTGGTGTGTGTTGCCAGGTTATGACGGGGTTTGTGTCGGGTTTGTGTGTTGCCAGGTTATGACAGGGTTTGTGTCATGGTGTGTGTTGCCAGGTTATGACAGGGTTTGTGTGTGGTGTGTGTTGCCAGGTTATGCAGGGTTTGTGTGGGGTTTTTATGTTGCCAGGTTATGGCAGGGTTTGTGTGTGGTGTATGTTGCCAGGTTATGACAGGGTTTGTGTGTGGTGTATGTTGCCAGGTTATGACAGGGTTTGTGTGTGGTGTATGTTGCCAGGTTATGGACGGGGTTTTGGGTGTGTGGTGTGTGTTGCCAGGTTATGACGGGGTTTGTGTGTGGTGTGTGTTCCCAAAGGTTATGACAGGGTTTTTTGTCATGGTGTATGTTGCCAGGTTATGACAGGGTTTGTGTGTGGTGTATGTTCCCAGGTTATGACAGGGTTTGTGTGTGGTGTGTGTTGCCAGGTTATGACAGGGTTTGTGTGTGGTGTGTGTTGCCAGGTTATGGACGGGTTTGTGTGGGGTGGTGTTGCCAGGTTATGACGGGGTTTGTGGTGGTGTATGTTGCCAGGTTATGACGGGGGTTTGTGTGGGGGTGTGGTTGCCAGTGTTGCCAGGTTATGCAGGGTTTGTGTGTGGTGGTGTTGCCAGGTTATGGACGGGTTTGTGTGTGGTGTGTGTTGCCAGGTTATGACGGGTTTGTGTGTGGTGTGTGTTGCCAGTGTTGCCGGGTTTAAATGACAGGGTTTGTGTGTGGTGTATGTTGCGGGTTATGACAGGGTTTTGTGTGTGGGTGTGTTGCCAGGTTATGACAGGGTTTGTTGTCATGGTGTATGTTGCCAGGTTATGACGGGGTTTTGTGTGTGGTGTATGTTGCCAGGTTATGACAGGGTTTGTGTGTGGTGTGGGGTTCCCAGGTTATGACGGGTTTGTGTGTGGTGTGGTTGCCAGGTTATGACGGGGTTTTGTGTGTGGTGTATGTTGCCAGGTTATGACGGGTTTGTG
>JAFLJL010017939.1:18028-43949 GCA_018398815.1 Conus ventricosus
TGTGTGTGGTGTATGTTGCCAGGTTATGACAGGGTTTGTGTCATGGTGTGTTTTGCCAGGTTATGACAGGGTTTGTGTGTGGTGTGTGTTGCCGGTTTTGACATTGACAGGGTTTGTGTGTGGTGTGTGTTTCCAGGTTATGACAGGGTTTTTTGTGTGGTGTGTGTTGCCAGGTTATGACAGGGTTTTTTGTCATGGTGTATGTTGCCAGGTTATGACAGGGTTTTTGTGTGGTGTGGGGTGCCAGGTTATGACAGGGTTTGTGTGTTGGGGGTGTTGCCAGGTTATGACAGGGTTTGTGTGTGGTGTGTGTTGCCAGGTTATGACAGGGTTTGTTTTGTGGTGTGTGTTGCCAGGTTTGACGGGTCTGTGTGTGGTGTATGTTGCCGGTTATGACGGGTTTGTGTGTGTGTGTGTTGCCAGGTTATGACAGGGTTTGTGTGTGGTGTGTGTTGCCAGGGTTATGACAGGGTTTGTGTGTGGTGTATGTTTCCCGGTTATGACAGGGTTTTTGTGTGTTGTGTGTTGCCAGGTTATGGGCAGGGTTTGGTGTGGGTGTATGTTGCCCCGGTTATGACAGGGTTTTTGTGTGGTGTATGTTGCCAGGTTATGACAGGGTTTGTGTGTGGTGTATGTTGCCAGGGTTTTGACAGGGAGAGAAATAATAAATGTCTGTTTTTGGGCCACTTGCTCCTCCCCCAAGTTTTCGGGCGAAAGTGCCCCAGGATTTGGCATTTATAATACGTTCTATAACAAGCAAGACTTTCAATAACCAAAAAATAACGATTATCTACAAAGACAAACATACAGTGAGGGTTATCCTTATCAATACTAATTTACTAAACTTTTCCAGATTTCAGTTTTTTGCTTAATTCCTGGTTTTTCCCCCTGATCGTTTTCAAAAACATCATTTTCAACGCAAACATATCATCAAATGGTCCTCTGTCTTTCTGTGAACTAACAATACAGTCTTTAAACTGTTCTCGAAAATTCTTTTAAACACTGAGTTATATTTTCGACAAAAAATCCACACACGTATCCGAGCATGTCTTGTTCCTCCGCTGAAAGCTAATTTGACAAAGTGTATCTCTTTTTAAACTATGTCTCATTCCTGCCGAACAGTCATCTATAAATAAAATAGTGTTTGCGTTCCTTCAAACAGTCTATAAAACTGTTCTAAACACTCACACAGTTTTAATTGCAGGGATCAACAAAAAATAGTCATCATCTGTCCAAATAAACCTTCTATCATGATCCTTTTGTTCCATTTAAAGTGTTGACAGAAAACCACAATTATGATTTAAAATTTATAACGAAAACTGTTCTGAAACATGTCAAGGATAAATATTGTTTTTTTCCACCAACTGCAGTTGTCCACAAATAAATGAACAATGAGGGTTTTTGTCATAAAGTTAACTGCTCCATAGTTTATACCAGAAATTAATCAATCCAGTTTATTGTTTTTTATACATGCACACTGTTAAAAACTAGATTCAGTATAATAAAATCCTATAAGGCCTAAGTGTGTAAGATTAATCCAATTCATGCAGTAAGATTGTTTCATTTAGACTAATATTGATTTGTGTTTGCTTGTTTGTTATTACCCTTAAACCTCACCAGTGTGAAAGAATGAACAACAGTAACGTTAAGACTGGTCAAACGCCTAAGTTTTTGCCAGCAAATTAGAATTCCTTTAAAAAGGACGTCACTAACGCCCCACACCCCACCTCTCCTTATCTTTTAAGACAGAAATTACAAATATAATTGTGAACGTTCCCCAAATTTTCATTTGCGGCACTGACCTTTAAATATGTAGAAGCATCTTTTACAACTGTTTCATTTCTGTGAGGATGTACTGCTTTTTTTTCCCATACGCGAAATTCAATTTCTTATCCGACTATAGTCGTCTGGTCATAATACTTAACATGTAAAGGGCCAGAGTTGAATGCTTTTCTGAAACTTTTGACGGCTAAAATATGGTAAATGGGCCTATGAATTTCAAATTTATGTCCCATTCAAATAATGGTTCTAAAAGTGCATTTTATCAGGTTTTTCGAACTATTTTATATTCATACTGGCCAACGTAATTGCCTCTAGAATGCGCAGTTGTTTCTAGTTTAGGAAACTTATTAGCTGTCGCCCACCTCTTTGCGTTTATAATCACCACTTTAGTGTACTCAAAACCATAAACAAGTGCCTATTTCGCAACTCTGTTCAAGTCCGCCGACACTGCAAGTCTTTTAAATTCTAAAGTATATACACCTACAGGCGACCTCCAATGTACTCCTGGTTCTTCTTGGCCCCCGCGACATTTTTAGTACAGTTTAATAATTTATTTCCAAAACAATGTGTAGGTTAACACTTTTTACACTTTCCCCCGTTTTGTCTTTGATCTATATATTAATGATCCGACCCTCCCACAAACGATAATCCTTTTAAATCAGTAAATTAGGAATTGTATAATTTACATAATCCGCAATATGCAGCTTTCCCAGATGGAAGAGCTCTTAAAACAGTTTGAGGGCCTTCCATCATATAAGATTTCATCAGAGCTTAGCTCATTCCAAATGAACTAGAGTAATGACTGTAATGCAAGATCGAGCGGAACTTCCCCTCATAAGTATTTTGGTCGTGTAACTCTAAATCTATAATTGTTAGCCGTAAGCCTAACATATTAGCTAGCTCTTTATCAAAATAGTAACCTACCCTTCTTCTTCAGGCTTGAATGTTACATTGTATTTTAGATTTGCATTGTTCATTTGAGATAATGTCCAAGTTTACTCATTGCTTCTTTTAAGTGACAAAACCCTTAATTAACCATCAGGTATTGATAACTGGCTAACTTTGGCCCCTGTTTTGTCCAACTATTAGAACCGTATTATTCTCCTTGGCTTCGCTTATATTAAACCTAACAACTATGAAGAATATAACATGGAGCGCGACCATTTATGGCCCCGCAATTGTTATCAATAGCATGATCTAAAAAACGCAGGACGGTCTTGGGTTGTTTATGATACACACATTTTTTTGAACGAAATAAAAATGAGTGCATTCAAATAAACTGATGCAAAATATCCCTGTTGGCCGCACTAACAATCTTAAAAAATATAGCAAGGACAAACAGATAACTCAAGACATGCCTGTTGACCCAGACTTTGCCTCAATATACGAAAAAAGTGAGTACTACCATTAAGCAGATACTTAACCCCCTAATGAAAACGACCACATCAAGAAAGCGTGGTTTAGTCATCCGATGCAGTTTTACTAACAAAACCAGTTAAACTTTGCCTGTGTTTTTTGCGCATCACTTTGGGTTGTGGGAGTGTCGTAGCTGAACATTTTAACTCACCATGACCCATAGGTGAGGTCAGTGTACAGATTTCATTTCAAATACACGAAACAACCTTCAGACGAAATTTGCTGAATTGCAAGCGCCATTACCAAATGACAAACCATTTAATCCATTCAGCAACAAAAAGACATGAAGCTTTTAAAGGCAGCTGTAACGAATTCACTATTAACATCAAGACAGGCTTTAGACAAACGTTGGATCCATAATCATGGTCTAGGCAACCTTTATTTTCGGGCACGCACAGAAAGTATAACTATGACTGGCATCCTCCTTTAAAACTCTTCTTTTCCAAGGCAAAACAGTTCGCAGCCTGGGTCCCCTACAGGCCAGATCATAAAACAGCAAGGACACCTTTAGTCAAAGAACACGTTCACGGGCCAACTATGGCTGAATAGAACGAATAAACACTCAAATCGTACTTCAGGGGTTTTTTTTTTCGTTTGGTGTTTGCTAGGGCTCAAGCAACAGGCAAGATCAACATAACTGATCCTTCAACTGGCTTTGACGCACAAAAACAAACTTAGCAAATTTAGAGGACGCCATTAAATCTACAGTTGATTTAACCTTCAAGAATTCACAGTACCAACATGATTTACAATATGCAAGATCGAAAGTAGACTTGCTGATTGGCACTGGTTTAAACAAAGCTGGCCTTCCTGACCTTCAGACTCCAGAAATGTACGCAATAATAAACTATAATATGAAATTCTTATAGCAAGCGATGATCAAAGTTGGGAAAAACTCCATAATACAGAGCCAGTAATAATACAAACAAAAAAGAACACCCAAGATTAAGTCATCTAATCCCGAATTCCAACCGCCCCCCAACGTCATTGAAGACTCAGCAAAGCTCGCGGGCTTTGTTCGCGATGACCATGAATATGAAAGGACAGCGCTTGTACTTGATTAACTGGCATAGGATAACTTGGTCTTTAACTTACTAAATAGAAACCCAACTATTACAAAGAAACTAATGCCGCATAAGAGCTCGGGGCCATAAAGCCAACTCCTAAGCATGCAGTAGACACAAGCAGCTAAACAATACCTCCTAAAAAACCTGGTAAAGATTCTATAGCTTTAAGCTAATTTTTTTAATAAACTCGCAATATGAATCAAGTTGTTTTTTACCTCATGATTTATCAGCGCATATGGAGGCGATGGCGGCGGGAGGCACTGAACTATGGCTCTTTCCACCACCGCCTGTAAGAGCCATCACCAGTGTACTATTGCAAATCCTAAGGCAGTCTATAACGCTGGCTAATGTGACTCCATGTCTCTCTAAACAAGCGTGTCGAATTCGTTCTGCTAGCGTCGTGTCCATCCATTAAAATTTTTATTCGATAGTTTTTCACTTATTATATTCACTTGAGATACGTAAATCGGTCTCGGTTAGTAAGTTAGCACTTCTAGTCTTGCTGAATCTTTCTTGTTCAAGATCTTTAGTCTTGGGTTATTCTTTCTTTAATAACAGGCCCTAAGTTGGCTTCATCAGCCTCAACGAGTTATTCTTTGGTTCTCCTTTTTATATGCTCATCTATTTCACCTAGTTTTGCTAAAATTTGTTTGTTTAATTCGCCTTTGATGGTTCTTAAAGTACATCAGGCCGTTAGTTTCTCGCATGGGGAGCGCGAGTACGGTATAGTCTATAACGCGTTTTTCTTCTCTGAAAAACTGATCATGCTTCTATTAACATAATAATTCACCAGCTGAATGATTTAAATCTTTAAGTCCATGTTTTGCATTTGGTTATCTGTAGGGAGTTTCTTGCATGTGTTATGAAGTTTAGAAACTGCCTCCGCCTTAATTTGTACCTAACAAAGCCAAGGCGATTTTGATCCTTTCACACTGAGTCTATTTCTAAATTGAACCCCCCACGGCTTAAAAACTTTGAGTGGGTCTTTTTTAGTTGAAAGCATGAACAGTTGTCCTTGGTCCTCTCCCTCACAAACAAAAGATCATCTTTTAATCAAAATCATTTGGGTTCTAAAAATTCGGAGGTTCTTGGGCCAAAACTATGGTACAAAGATTAAACCTTACTTTCTAGTCAATTCATGCCGCATTGAGTGCATTGAGCGATGGCTGTGTCAAAGGACTCATTTCCCTCATGTCGTCTTCCAGGGGTCAAAAACATCAAAGAATCTTCTTCACTTCAATTCCTGCCAGTTTTAAATAAATTAACTTTTGATTTTTGTTATAAAAAAGGCAAACGCACATGGCTCGATACTTAAAACCCTAAAAGAAGACAGCAAGAACCCTATGGCGTGAAGGAAATAAGCGGAATATTAACTGTTCCAAAATAATCCCACTACTATTGATGCGGATCAAATTCTCTTTACTGTCAATTTCCAGACCTAGGGCGGATGAAGTGATTGGTGCCATGCTCTGCACGTCTTACTATTCAAAATATAACACAGCTTCAACATCAGACCCAAACATGACAGTTGTACAGAATCTGGGGCGGGGCATCGTTATGAAAATTCTAAAACTTGAGGGGCAAGAATATTTACTTACACAAAGCATAACATAATTTTAACCTATCTGATCTATGGCTACCACTGGAATGAAAGGGCTGATCTTGCGTTTCAAGGAATGAAAATGAAGAAGCACCTAAAACATAGAAGATAGGCGGCCGCAGATACTAAAAGACGGTAAAAAAGTATGCAGCTGGTAAATTTTGCTATTGGAAATCGGCTTTTCCATCCCCTTAGATTTTGAGTTGTTAAAAGCACATGCGCCATACATTTTCAACAAGGACATTAAAAGACAGAATGTCATATGAACTAACTTTTAAATGAATACCAACGTGTTTTATTCAAATCAACAAGACAACCGAAGCAAAGAACATCGATAATCTGACATCTTGTTAGAGTTTGACGTAGTTGAGCAACCCTAAATTAGCAAAGATGATTGGGGATCAATAAAGTCACTATTATAATTATATTATTACAAAGTGTTATAATCATACAACATACTCCCTAGAATCAGGGCAGACACAATAAGGAATTTTATTTTTTAGTGATGCATCACATTCTCTTAACGGTAATTTATTGCTGTGTGAAGATGAAGAACCGTTCAAAAAAGCAAGTGAAAATTTTGTTAATAGCCAAAAAACTAAAATAAACAAAAGTAGAATGTACAATTGACGGTAGTCTAACCAAATGTTACGCTAGCAGGGCCTTTAGACCTTCTCAACATTTTTGACGAAATAAGAAAATAGTTTGGGGGTTGGAGGTGGTAGAAATCCAACAGCAACCTATTGTCTAAAGATTAACATCTTCACAATGTTAGGCTTGATGATTATTTAACAACAAAAGTAACGGTTTATGATTGACCTAAGCCATCAACAGAGGATAATGAATTGGATGGAATCGGGAGAAAAGTGAGAGACAGTAATAAACAATCAAATTGATAAAGAAGAAGAAGCCGATAAACCTCGTAATGTCATTTGTTATTTATTATAAGGATGCCAGCTGAATATTCAACAATACTGATTAGACTTATGTATTAAACTAAATTATTTTTCATTTTATAAAAAGCATGTCTGTTATGGTATATCCAAATGTGCCTACAGCACCGGAGATGCCAAGAAAAGAGATAGCAGGCAATTCTGCAGTTAAAGAAACCCCTGACATAAAAGCCTTCAGATAACAAACATTACGCAAATGCAACACAAACAAGAGCAGCCTTTCAAAAAACAGCAAAACCAAACGAAGGTATTCTGCTGCCTTTAATTGCCGTTACCTAAGTTAATACTGGGGCAATCGACTATTAGTGCTGCATCAGCAGGAACGAGTGGTGGGGCTTCTTAGAGCAACGGGCATAGGTGCACCCGCATCGTTACCGCTAGGAGGTTTGTACCATTAGCTCTCGGCCTGTGATCATTAGCTGTAAGTGGGCCGGCAAAAAATTAAAAACTAAACTCCAACAGCACACAGCTAAGATCACTAATAACGGCTAAAATTAGTTCGTTTAAACTACCATAAATACAGCGCTTGTTGACTCAAACATCACGGATGAAAGAAATTAATCGTTTACCCCAGTCGATTTTGAAGACTACCAAAAGACTAAAGTTTGATCTTCAAAGAAAGGCGAGGGCAAGTTTTATCTCAACAGCCAGACGCCGTAGCAGATAAAAAAGGAATGCTTAAAAAACAGTAAAACGAGACCATTAAACTCAGTCTAAAACAGCCTCACATAAACAACGCCAAAGGGTGTTTATACTTTATTTATGAGTCCCAAAGCTCAAAAAGACCGTTGAAAATGGTTCTGATTAAGTATTTAGTTTTATTTAAAATAAATATTTTGGTAGAAAAGAAAGAACAGCAAGGCACAGATAAATGAAGGACAAACGAATTTTTTGAAGGAATGCTGAGAGAGAGCGTTTATCAAAGCACTGAAAGATATTGATTTAGAAGTCATTGACCCAACAACTAGCAGGCAATGTTGTTCATGCAATTTCTCAGTGTCCAAGTAAACAAACCATAACCCACCCGTTAAATAATGATAGCTGTTTTAATCGACTATGTAACAATAAATGAAGAAAATGCTAGAAGTCTGGGTCTCAACAAAACAGCAGACTATTCTTTCTCATAAAGAACTTAACATAACACGCAGTTTGGCAGACGAACTGCTTACCAGATTTGACTCTGCCGCTGATGAAGCTAAAATGAGAGGCTCTGGTTGGTCATAGGGCGAATTCTTTGAGATTAGATTAAAAACAGGCTAAGTATCACCGATTGTAGCAAAGGCTTACATTCCGCTACCTCGAGTTGGTTTTAAAGAGAGGCATATTTAAACTAAAAGAATTCAGACAAACAAATGTATTCATGTGGTGCGTTCTTGCAAGGCTGCATCATGTTTCGCGAACACGCAGAGAGAGAGCTAACAATCGGCAATACGCCAAAAGATCTTAACTTCACTGGAATATCCTTTTCTCCTGTTAGTGTAGACCAAATTGATCAGTGTTATGAAGAACAAAACAACCCAATAACTATAATTATACACATGGGATGAGGAAACAAATATGGTGCAATAAAAGTGTCCAAGAACAGTCCAACAATAGGCGAACCACCACAAGTTCATGTGGGACTTTTACTCCTAATGTTTTCGCCAGCAGGCTGGCCCATTACCCATTGAAACGCACAAAAAGCAGATTATAACGCATACTTTCAAAAAACACTAACATACAAGAATTCTGCAAAAATGTTTAACACGAATTCCATCTGTTCAAGCCGCGAGTGAACCATAAAAACAATGGTAAAAGTTCTGTAGACTTTAAGACAGAACTAACTACGCCCCCCCGCCGGGATCTAAACGTATAGTTTTAAGAACTGGAAACGGCTGCAAACAGTCCATGACGTTGATTATGCAGACTTTGAAATCACTCATTGTTTCTAATGCAGGGCCAGCACCACAAAAACTTCAAAAACAGTCTAAATGAGTAATCATCATATTTGTTCATTTGCCTACATTAATTGTTAGGGCGGATGGCCGTATATATTTCAGAGCCAGGAAATTATAAGAGGACCAGATGCTGCAGGAAACATTCTTAAAAACGCATGCAGCAAGTGCGCAAATGAGACTGTTTCTAATAATCCTGAATTTATCTGAAATCATAAAGGCCCTGCAGACCAACAACAGTATGACTCGCCCCACATTGTTGATTTGGCGTTTAGGCCTCTCATCAGAACGCAGGCTAGCGAATCAAACAGTACGAGACCATAATCACATTAGCGGAAAAGTTCAGAGGAGCAGGCGCATAACAAATGCAATCTTCAACTAAAGTTTGAACCAAAGACATGGAAGCTGCTGTATTCTATTCAATACTTGCGAGGTTTACGACTCTCATCTTATATTGCAGCAGTAAACAGACGCCATCAGGGTAGCAGCATTTGCACAGTCATCATAACAGTACATGTGCATTAATCTAATAACATGTCTTTTTTTATGACTCTAATGCAACACATGATTGGATCAATAGAGGGAGGCACTAGCTATGTCCATAAAGACTGCCCAATAACGGAAAAATATTTTGACCCAACTCTAGTTAGAACGGTGTTTACCCTTTATGAATCATGAACAGTATGGGAAGGTTTGACGAAGAACACTACCTCCTAAAGGCGCGTTCCTTTTCTAGTCTTAGAGGAAAGGCCATCAGTGATTCTGAAATTAACAGCATGCACAAGATGCGTTGGCAAAAGTTTAGAGTGTAACACGATAGGGAGACTATCATGACTCCTATTTAATGGCAGAAGTATGTATGTTGGCGGAACGTATTTGAAAATTATCAGAAAGACCTTCATACAGACATTACAGCCTGGACCCTGCGCACTACATTTCTGCGCCCGGGCATGACTGGGACGCATTCCTTAAAGTATAACAGTAGTACAGATTGATTTATTGTCGACCGTACCATATACAAAGATTGAAAACGGATTGCGTGGAGGAATTAGTATGGCGTCGCATCATTACAGGTAAAGCAAACAACAAATAACCCTAGATGATTAGATCCACGTAAAAGGTCCTAACTATCTCATGTATTAAGAAAAAAATGCAAACAATCTGTAAGGATGGCAATGGCCGCAATCACTTCCGATACGCAACTTTAAAATGAAAACATACCGACGATCTGAAAAATATTCAAGGGGATTAAAGTGGTTTGGGGCGGTTAAACGCCTGATCAACAGCGTGGAATTATACCTAGAAGTTGACTTAGAATAACCTCAGACTCCATTAACCTGCATAATGAACTATCCATAAGCAGCAGAAAGCCAAAAGATGGATCCACGAGAGCCGCCAAAACTTGTGCCCTAAATCTACGTGGCCAAAAAAATTATGTCTGCCTTCAGACTTCTGCAAATTAATTTAAGCACAATGTTTGAAGTAAACAGCCTGTTATCATCGCATAATAGCTTTTGATCAAGAAACAGTTTCATGAACCATACATCATGAAAGAACACTGATCTCAGAACCCAATCCACAGATGCTTCAGAAACAGACTTTTTTAAGCTGATGAACAACAGCAGTAATGGAGAAAGACTAGCGATCCTCACAGACGCGCAAAGACGTCAATTGGTCACCATAGAGAACGAAGCAATTAAGCTAACTCAAAACCTATTATCAGGACTTAAGAAGATTTCCATGATCACCTTTATTGGCATAATGATGAAAAAAAAGAAGTCAAATTAGACAAACCCCTGATTTATAATTGTTATTTTACTGTTTTAGAATTATCAAGGCTTTTGATGTAAGAATTTCTTTATGACAACTTTAAGCCTCGTTAATCCTGAGTCCAGAGTAACTTTAGCACAGATACAGATAGGTTTTGTTATAGATATCCCTACTGAATGACATCTATAAAGACATGGAAACCGAAGTGGCTAAATGGCCATGCAGGATGGTATGATACATTCTGATTACCCTAAAGAATCGCCTTTGCAATCAATTACTACAAGAAGGTTTTAGAAAGATGAAAGGATGAATTATCAGGAAAGGAGAACAAGAGTATGAGTTTAAAGAACGAAAAGAGAAAAGTATTTCGCGCCAGGAGAAAATCATAAGAAAGCAAAGGGGAATCACTCGCAGCGTTTGATGCAGTCCCAAACAATCACAAGACAACCTACAAAGAAGCAACTGTTTTGGCAATAAGACATTTCATCATAACAACGTAAAACTGCGATCTAATCTACATGAATTCGAACACAACCAGATTTGTAACAAAGAAGTCGTTAGATAGAACAAACACAAAAACGGTGTTATTTAATCCGGAGTATACATATGCAATCTGGCACTGAGGACCGCATAAACAGGGGGATTTATATTTAACATCAACTTTTATTAAAAAGATCAATCATAGCTTCATCCAATTCTTTAAATCTTTTTCTCATGATAGCATACGAGGTTCCGAATTTTTTTATTATTTCAAGATATCTTTTTTCCCCAATTTGGGGTTTGGATAGTAGGTGATCTGGATGATTAAGCATGCATTGATTAATCTCGTAACATGTTATTCCTTAAGAGCATTACACGGCATGAAATGAATCCCGTATCATTTTCATGGTCTCCTTCCTTTACCATTCTTGTTTCTTCTGCGCTTCCTCTGGCCTACCATATTTAAACCAAAATATGTTTACAGTAAATTAATTAAAAGCGGAACAGGTGCTTGGCGAATTAACTGCATTCTTCTCTCACAAAAGATCTTTGAGGAGGCCGTTGTTTTGTAGTGTCAGTTTATTTCGTAAATACTACAACGGGCGGATTCAACTTTACAAATCTTTTTAATTTCATAAGGGACAACACTCCAAACTGGGATCGGATTGGCCCGAAGCGAGGTTCCCCTTCTGCTTCCTTCCCCCGGTACATAAAGTGCCTTACTTTAATCCAAATGGTAATAGTTTTGCTGGAATAAAGACTCTCTTCAACAACCTTTATTGTTTTTCTATTGAATGCTGTACTGGTTTTAAACCGCTTTAAAATCCTTCCCTTATTCATTCGCGCAAAACAGAGGGCCAGTCCTTCTAACCCATTCTGTGTTTGGCGAGAATTTGTCAATCAGCTCTCTGTGAATACTGGTAGAGAACAGTCTTTCGGCTAACTGTATTGTTAAATTTTTCAACTAAAGCCTTTGATCTGTTAACTCCCGGAATGCCTCTTTTAATGGTAACTCAATGTTTTAACAATAACTTGGAATTCACTATTGGCCTTTTAAATACATATTCACAACAACGACTAGATCATGCGAGGGTAAGTTATGGACCTGTTGGTATATCAGTTGTATAGCACAGCAACAGCAGAAGCACTCTTTTGTGTTAATGGTTACAGCATCTATTGGTATCTTGAAGCCATGTCAATGACTGTAAGGGTCGTACTTAAATCTTTTTCGTCTAATCCTATCAGAGGGTAAATATAAAAGATCCATGATGGTGTCGTGTGGCGTTGTATTGACAAAGTGGTGGTCTCTGAAATCGTCAAGGCGATGGTAAATAAATTTTTTGCAAATCGCTTGTTTAGATACCAATCTTTTGCTGTTTGTTCACTGACTCCAGCAGCTTGGCTTAGCTTTTTTTAATTCAGTGATGCCCTTCCAGTATTTCCTTTTGGCGAATAAAAGATTTTGTTCATTTTTATCAGCCAATATTATGTGCATCAAAATACACGACAGTCATAACCAACGACAATAAAACGCGATTTCTTGCAACTTTGTTTTTCTGATGGTGATAAAAGTCACTGAATTTTGGTGGGGGCAATGTCTGAACCGTTTTGCCTGTTACAAGATAATATTCTTTTATGCTTGGTCAACATTTAAATGTGTAAGCTGCATGCCCCCTGTTCTTTCAGGGTGTCATTAATAAAATCTAACTCTCAATCTCTGCCTTTCAATAGGCGTCTGTGCAGCTGCTATTCCTCCATAGCTTTTGGAAAGTCTTTTTCTCTCGCCGCATCCCCGCAGTTTACTAAATGCAAAATTACTTCCGCTAAAAGCAAGCGCATTAACACAAGCGCCGCCTATCATTATTGCGCATGAAGCCAATTTTTTATAAATGTAATTTTTTTCTTACATAATAAAAATGACTGGAATTATTCCTTGCTTAACTATAAAATCTTTACGTGGCAACCGAAGCTGCAATGAAACAAACAGCTTTGCAGATCCTCCAAAGTCTAGTTTGCCAAGATACTGCTGGTTTAAATCTTAACAAGCTTTAACCAAGCATTGGAGTATCCTACAAACTTATCACTCCAATAACAGCAAATGGTATACAAGGTTAGAACAGTTTTTTTCGTGCTCATTTTTAGAAAATAAAATACTTATAATAATTAAAAACAGTGAACAGTGAAGATCTCCTACAGCTACATAGGCAGCCTAAACCTCCTGAACATATGAATGCCAAGCTGATGTACCACCTATAATGCCCAAAAAGGAGAGGCTGTAATCTTATAGCAGCCGTGTGGAAAACAAAACATTCCTCGGAACGAATTCAGCATAGAACAGATCAACAGAAGGTCGCCGCAAGAACATTTTAAAGTATCATAACAGGTAATGAAGCGCAGAGCTAGGTCTAGAATGGAGAAAAGTGTTTGGGCCAAACGGTTCTTGTTTGTACACTAAACTAGTCAGTAGATTTGCACGCCATTGATATCGGAACAAGATCTAACGTAAGATTTAACGCAAGATCCAGTTTTTAAACAAAGTCATAAGAGTCTCTATGGTGTGATCTTATACTATAGATTTAATTTGGAACATTGTATATCGCCATTAATCAAGGGATTAATTAACTTTAATACAATAAAGAATTTATTACCCTCCAAAATGAACGATCAGGAAAATCAGCCAGAACCATAAAACACTTGAATCAGGTGGAGAAAGTAACCAAGCCAGAAGAATCACCAGAAAACGCTGATTCAGGCGGAGACCATAAAAAATACCTGGGCGTGTTGAAGCAGTAAGAAAATTAGCAAGTGGAACAGACAAAAAAAATTTAATGTTTACAGAATATGACTCATCAAGAAAACATAACACCGCCCAACGCCATAACAAGTTGATTAAATGCCAGCTAAAAAAAAACTCCAATGTGATACAAAGGCCCCAAAGTCTTCAAGGAATATTGAACATAAAACAGTTCCATTTTTGGCGCCCTTGCAGCTGCTGTGGGCGGTATATAACTGTTATAAACATATAAAAATGGCAACAGAAACAAAAGCAAATCAAAAAAATCTGAGCCACTAAATGCAGAAAGAGACAACTGCACGCCTAAACCGCCATAACAAAGCATCAATTAGATCCATTACAAAGTGGAATAAAATTTTTAAATTTTTTAATAAAAAAAGATCATGGCGTATTATAAAATGATGAAAGTCAATAAATAAAGACCTGGAGTCAATAAAAGAAATTTCCATAGACCGAATTGTTATCGAAGGCGGTTGCATCGGGATGTAAGACCTCCTTATCAATCTTATGCAAGAAAACGCTGAGCAAACATACTCAACGATGACACGTTTTATATAGGCAGAGTGTGTACTAAAAATAGACATCTACTATTTACGATAAAAACATAGGCTATGTATTTTTTTGATAATTTAAAAGAACTTGGTTGTTGCTTAGAGGATGACTAAATTCAAGAACTTATCAATAACTTTGATAAAGAACTTAAATCAAGAACTATTAATAACTAGAAGTAACTTCATTAAAACTTAAGTAAGTTCTTAAGGATGACTTAATTAAGAATTTAGAGGACTTAAATTAAAAACTTGAAGAGACTTGGGGATAAGACTTGGGGAGGCTTTAATTCAAATCTCTCACTTAGAGAGTACAAAATTAAAAACTTAAAGGTTACTTGATTAACCATTACGAACCAAGTTGTTCAAAGTGGAAACAGAATACACTTCAAAAAAATGGACCAATGAAATACGCCTTTAAACTAGTCTTGGGAAGTAGAACGAGTTAACTTTCAGTGGCCTATTATGAACTAGGCTTGCGTCTCATTATGTTGGTAAGCCCTGTTTTTTGTCGCGCTGGGTGACAGTGTGTCATCACACACACATACACACGCGCGTTACAACACTGTCTAATATCACTTTTAAAGCGGAAAAGAACCTAAATCAAATAACAATACCACACATCGCCGCGCATGCACACACACACACACACACACACACAACACATTCTTACGCTCACAGCCTGCTAAACAGAACACACGCACACACACCCCCACCAAAAACACACACACACACCACACACACACACACACGCCCGCCCAAGTAACAAGTAACGGCGGCCCGGGCGGATCCATGTTATAGGACTGCGCGCACCATCCGCGTACTGAACTATGGGGGCCATCCAAAGCCAGACACACAAAAAGAGAGAGAAGAAAGAGCACGACAGGTGAGAATGAGACGGAAGTTGACAGGAGCATAAATTACACGGCAAAGCGGCGAGCGAACGTGAGTGATGTGTGTGGTGTGTGGTTGTATCATGCCTTTACCTTTCGGGCTGATAGTACTGTGTTGGTGTTTTTTCAGCTTTAAAGCAAAAATCAAAACAGCCCCACAAACGGTAGCAGGTTGAGCGTTAGGCCTAGGCCGTTGCTTTCAAACACACCACACACACAACACACAAACGAACGCGTGCCGCACACACACAGCACACACACTACACACGCGCGACATGCACACACACATACTAAACGCGCACAGCCCAAACAAACACCACCAGCATTTAGCGCCGCCCACAACAGCCACCGTCTAGAGGACGCGCACGCAGGCTTATCGATTGCATCACAACGTATTTAGAGTGGTCACTCCCTGTTACACGAGGAAGCCACCACCCACCAAAAGTAAGCTTAAATATAAAATTCAACACTCGCTATTGTGGTCGTGATTGGCCACCGCAGGCGTCGACACTTTTCGGAGTTTTGGAGTTGCTGATTCAGGCGGCACTTCCCTCTTTAGTTGTTCACAACAGTTTCGAGTTTCGAGTGAGACCAGAGTCCTTGGGGGTCAAGTTCACTATCCCATCCAGAATGAAGACCGTGCCACCATTTCCAGACGCAGAGGCCCAGCCACCACCACCCAAAAAATCCCAGGCCAAACATACTCCATGGGGTTTCCCCCCCTGAAGCATGGTCACACAAAGTGACGCCAGCAAATAAAAATTAAATCAACATTCGGCCATGCCAGGAGGGGTTTTTTGTGCAATTTTTATGTTAAAAAAATTGTATTTTTATTTATTCAACAAAATATATTTTGTAGCGTGCTGGCCATTATTTTTCAAAAATAATATCAAAAATTAACAAAACACGCACACAGCAAAAATATGTCCACACACTACAGTTGTCCCAATGAGTTGTAAGCCCTGCACTTAATTTAATAAGACTGGCGTTGGTTTCAAAATCGTCCATGCCCAGTCAGCGCGGGTAAGATAAACGGAAAGTGCATAGTCCTTAGGTAGAGGCCGTCAACTAGCAAATGAAAGGCAAGAACTTTGTATATGGGCGCGTTAGCCACACTGCTTTATCTCCCTCGTTATACCTATTGTGCAGTTCATTCCTGGCTACTTCCCCGCCGCTGGGACACCTAAGAAAAACGTTAGTAAATTAAGTATTAAAAAGGACAACCGTACACAGTATGTTTGTTTGTAGATAATCGTTATTTTGGTATTGAAGTCTTGCTTGTTAAGAACGTATAATTGCCAATCCAGGGGCACTTCATTCGCCCGAGAAACTTGGTGGAGGAGCACGTGGCCCAGACAGTCATTTCTTAGATTTTCTCTCAGGTTTTGTGTGTGGTGTGTTTAGCCAGGTATGACAGGGTTTGTGGTGTGGGTGTGTTGCCAGGTTAAGACAGGTTTGTGTCCATGGAGATGTTGCCAGGTTAAGACAGGGTTTGGTGTGTGGTGTGTGTTGCCAGGTTATGACAGGGTTAGTGTCCATGTGTGTGTTGCCAGGTTATGACAGTGGATTGTGTTGGTGTGTGTTGCTAGTAATGAAGGATTTGTTGTGTGTGGTGTGTGTTGTCCCAGGTTATGACAGGGTCTGTATATAGTGGTTTGAGTTGCCAGTTTATGACAGGGTTTGTGTGTGTGTGTGTTGCCATTGGCGCCTAGGTTAGACGAGGGGTATATGTGTGTGGTGTGTTGTAGCCCGAGGTTGTAAAGACCGGGAATGTGAGTGTGAGTGTTGCCCAGGTTTCAGACAGGGTTTAGTGTGAGGTGAGTAGGTTGTCCATGTCTCCAGTATATGACAGGGTTATGTGTGTGGTGTGTGATGGCCGAGTGTTGCAGGTTATGAACAGGGTTTGTGTGCGTGTGAGATGCCAGTATATGACAGGGATTGTGTGTGGCGTGTGTTAATTGCCAGTTAAATGGACAGGGTTTGAGACAAGGTGTGGTTATGCCAGGATATGGACAGGGTGTGAGCATGGTGAGTGTTAGCAGTGACGCCAGGATAAAGAACAGGGTGTATAGTGTGGTTTTGTAGGTAGGCAGTGTCGCCAGGTTTATGACAGGTTGCTGTGTGTGGTGTTGTTGGCAGTGTCGGCCAGGATTATGACATGGGTGTGTGTGTGGTGAGGGTATGCCAGTGTCCGCCATGTTATGACAAGGGTGTGTGTGTGGTGGAGTGTTTGTGCCAGTGATCGCAGCAGTGCATTCAGCAGGATTCTCCCGTCATCTGGACAGCCGTGCAGGCAATGGGGCTTGCTGTCCGAACAACTCATACCCGACAAATGTTCTAAGTCAGGTGACTCTGATTATACAGTGAAAACTTAATTATTACAAAAACAATGCGTCTCTGACCACAAAATTCCATCTGACGCTCAGGAATGGAGGCCACTGCATCACTGAAACTTCTAGAATGGAAAGAATTTCTCCTGTAAGCATATACAGCTTTCCAGCTGTGCAGCACATAAAAGCACTTTCATCTGATCCGCCATGATCTACAAGCGATAACAACATAACTTACCATCAGTGGTTTAGATCCTTTGAGAGTCGTCTCTTCGGGATAGTACAAGAGTCTTCAAAATAGCTTACACCATATGTAAGATTGGACGAGTTCAAGATGTCCCAAAGAGAAATGGCTTTTCATAGTCCTAAATTGGAGTAGTTCAAGCTATGGCTGATGGGAGATAATCTAATGAATGGAACAAAGATCAATCAGTCTGTGCAACTGAGTGCTTGGACCAATTCCAAGGCCAGCTAGCATGAACTAATCATGGCTTGGACAATTCAAGGCCAGCTTGCATGAACAAATCATGGCTTGGACCAATTCCACGGCCAGCATGCATAACTAATCATTGCAATGGACAATATATCCAAGGCCACTTTGCCATGACTTATCATGGCTTTGGAACAAAACCAAGGCCAGTCTTGCAATGGACTAATCATGGCTTGACAATTCCAAGGCCAGCTAGCATGACTTATGGCTTGGACAATTTCCAATCCAGCTTGCATGGACTTATGGTCTTGGACCAATTCCAAGGCTACTTGGCATGGACTTATCAGGCTTGGACAATTCCAAGGCCATCTTGCATTGGTCTTATGGCTTGGACAATTCCCAAGGCTAGCCTTGCATGACTGTAACAATGGCGTTTCCATTCCACTCCAATGCCAGAATGGCCAGCCCGAGATTCCATGAAATTATTTTCATCGCTTGCCTCTTTGTTTCGTCACCCAGGCTTCTGATGATTATGGGCCTTTTGGCAACTGGAACATCTGTAGTAATAGAATATTCAAAAACCTTCCGAAACAGCTGCAGTCATGAAAATTTCCTGATGGATACATCTGTGATACAGACATCGCCACAGGAGTTTCACTGTTTAAATTCTGACAGTATAAGTAATTCATATTCAATAGTTAAACACTCAACAGATGGAACATGAACCTGTATTCAGTGAAGGAAATATATTATACATAATCAGGAGTGTTTTTATAACTTATCACTTGGCTCCTCTTATCTCATCCATTTCTGTTCTTTGGTAGAGTGTATGTGAGAGGTGGTACAAGAGCGTCTTGTGGTGTGTGTGTGTGTGTGTGTGTGTGTATGAGCGTGCGTGCCGTGAATGTGTGTGATGTGTCAATATATTTTCTACATATTGACCGCCCCTGAATATTCTGTGACTCTGAAAGTTTAGAAAGAAGTTTTATTGTGCCCTCTAATAACGTGGAAATAATCATCACTGTTGTACACGTATGAGTGTGTTTATGTATACATCTTTTCTCTCTCTCTCTCTCCTTTATAAATATATATGTAAATATAGTTTGGTCTTGTTTTGTTTTCATTAACAATCATGGCATTATGGTGATTTTGAATGCAGGAGTAGTAAAAAGACTTTTCTTTGTCCAAGTAATCCACTGGGCTAGCTCCACACAGAAAAAGCTTATGGTAAATAAATATTTGTTTTCATGTATTGTCAAGTAAATCAACTGGCTAGCTCACAGAAAAAAGCTTAATGTAAATAAATATTATGTTTTCAGGAAATCAACTGGCCAACTCACAGAAAAATCTTGCTGCTAAAATCATCCAATCCATGTAGCCAGAGTTTATGTATTAGAGGCACCATTCTGTCACCCAGGTTGTCTTGAAATCCTCACTGTAGTAGCAAAGCAGTCAAGAGAACATTTTGTCAGTATGACCACACTTGTGCCAGAGTGTCTGAGAGTGAGCAGATGATGCTTTGAGGTGAATGCTGAAGCAGTGCAAAGCAGTGGCACATGGAGATGGCCAGCAGATCGTCTGAGTAGCGTCAAGCTGGAGAGGAAAAGAACTAACGCCATTCACAACCACATCAAGGTAAATGTTGCCAGCCTTGCCGATGATGTTTGTTGCCGTGGCCAAAAGACTCCAGGATCATCCAACAGCCGAAGTACGAGACACTATGGTAAGACAAATGCATCAGTGGGGGATGAGAACATAACGTGTGTGACAGTTTTATTGATTATAACCCCTCCCGCCACATGGGCATCCACACTCTTATTTCGCGTTGGAATTTGGAGACTGAGATGAATGTTATGCTAGAGCTTGTCACAACTGAAGACAATCCCCAGCATCACATGGCCATAGCATAACCCATTTTGATGTATCCATAGGTGGATTTTTCTAAGCTCTGTCAGTTTTGCCACACTCAGAAGGAGCCTTAAACTCATGGCCGCCTCCGTCGATCACCTGGCGGTTGACTGTTTGAGTGCTTCGCACAAGACGCGTCCGCCTCCTGCCAGGAGATCGACAGTTTTACCTACTCGAATTTTCCCACATGCAGCGTGTGTCAGTCTAAGGGACACAAACGTGTATCTACAGAAAGCTGAGGATTTCCTCAATTAGGTGGAACTCTCCCTTGGGTGTATTAACTTGCGTTTAGTTCTACTATTTTTTCGCTCAAATTATGGGATAGCTGGAGAAACCTCGCAGCCTGTGTTCATCATGTTGTCGGCAACGAAAGCGTCAGCGAGTGGTAGCGAACAGAACCACATATTTCAAGAAATAATTGAAAGAATAATGGAAGAACGATCAAATGAAGAACTGAACTGTTTTTCCCGAACTTGGCCACAAACTTTTCCAAACTGTTTTTCCTCCGACCATGCAGAATCGGACAGAGAGATATGAATTGACGATGGTGAGTGTGCACATACCAAATGAAGATTAAATTTTTGCATTTTTCTTCAAATATGTGACATCAGCATTCTGTTTGAGTTTAGGGACCTGCAACCACAGCTGTGTGTGTGAAAGATACAATTGTATTATTAGATTGCTACACATTGGTGTTGACTATAGTTATGATCATATTGAATATTATCATTCCGAAACTTACGTGCGGAAAAAGAGTTTTTTGCAGATAGCTGTAATGCCTACCTATATCAAACCAGTGGCTATGACGTGTGTACTGAGCACAGGACAAGTATTTTTTTCTAAAAGAACATGTATGAAGTTTTCCAAAACATTAAAATTTTATAGCTTATTACGGTTTGGTTTCTGTCTGTAAATTTTTAGAAAAAAACGCCGAAAATAGTGCGTCTCAGCGAGTCACGGTGAGGCAGAAAGTTACGTCTGCATTGAGTTAATCCAAGGCGACAGTCCTCCGTATGTCCTGATCACATTGGACTACAGGGCAATTGCCTTTCCGCCAAACTTATGAATGTAGCCATGGTGTTCTAGCCTGAAGTCAGTTGGCCAGACACAGCCTCTAAGAGCCAAGCGTCAGCCTGCCGGAATGTCCCCTGATCACAATGGACTATACAGCGTTTTGCCGTTCGTCAAACAAAGAAATGGACAGATGGAAAAACTTTTCCTTCACAAAGAGAAATAAAAAGTAAAAAGCAGTAAAGTATAAGGATCGTGCAAAACGGACAGGCAAAAATCACTCGTAATTCACGCATTTTACACAGAATCGCGTAAAGTCAATATTTTTGACTTGCAATGCGTAGTTGTAACGCAAAAAGTCATGGACTGCAGGCAGTGAAAGCCGGAAAAAAAGAAACAGCGTCAGCGTCCAGAAGCAGAGCGACTACTCTCTCCCAGCCACAACAATGTCCGTTTTGATTTTGTGCGTTTTGCTGCCCACCTGGCAAAGAAGAATCAGGATACTTGACAGCGCCAGCAAATAATGCGCTGTTGCGATCATAAAACCGACAAAAGAAGTGTCAGGCTGTGACGTCACGCGTGTCGTCAGTTTAGATCCCCGTGAATCTGTCAGCCGTCAATCCTTTCCCGCCATCTTCCGCCCCAGTTTCTTGAAAACAGTAGGAGAAAAAAAGCCTGCAATCCCTTTCCGTGATTCTTTTCCCGCAGAAAAGGCCACTGGAATCAGAGTGTTTCAGATCATCAACACCTCCTTCCACAGAATTAGTCGAACCAACCTTCCACGTCTACAGCAGAAGGTGGAGCATTCATGGATAATTATCCGATTTCATCTTCATGAGATGAAAGATCAAGCAGTATTAAAAAGACCTTGTTTGACCTGACAAGATCGTTTGGTTTTTTTTTTCCATTCACGTATCGCATGACTTTCATGCGATGCAAAATCAGCCAGTCGTTACGGCATTAATCAGCAGTCTGCGTATGATGTACCTAACCGGACAAAAACCCTAGCACAGTCCATGTATTATAGTGTGTCCTGGTATGTCACAGTAATAAGGCAGGAGCCAAAGTTGTGAGTGAAAATATGACCTGACTGAGTCTAGCCATGAGTACATGTTTTGTGCCGAAGTGTTTGACAAGTCCTTCTAACTTGATCTTTCAGCCCTCCCGAATGCCTGTTATAAAAACAGTGTTTTAGCAGGTTGAGCGGAGCTGAAAGGGGGTGCTGCCAGTGTTAAAAGCAGTTGTTTTTTAGGCAATGATAGAGCTGAGGCTGAAGGTGGTGCTGCTGTTTAATAATCGAGTGTTTTAGCAAGGTTTAGCTGAGCTGAGGTGGGCAGCCTTTTTAATAAGCAGTGTTTTAGCAAGTTGAGCTGAGCTGAATGGTGGTGCTGCCTGTTTAATAACAGTGTTTTTAGCATGTTGAGGCAGAGCAGAAGGTGTGCTGCCTTTAAATAAAGCAGTGTTTTTAGCATGATTGGAGCCTGAGCAGAAGGTTGTGCTGCTGTCCTGTTTAATAAGCAGTGTTTTAAGCATGCAGATAGCTGAGCAGAAGGTGGTGCTCTGCTGCCTGTTTACAAGCAGTGTTTTAAGCATTTGAGCTGAGGAATCTGAAGGAGGTGCTAGCCAGATTAATAGCAGATGAATTAAGCAGTTGAGCTGAGCTGAAGGTAGGAGCTAGCCTGTATTAAAAAGCAGAGTTATTAGCATGATGAGCTGATCAGAAGTGGTGCTGCCTGTTTAATAAGCAGTGTTTTAGCATGTAGACAGAGCTGAAGGGTGAGCTCTCAGCCTGTATAAAATGATCATAGTAATTAGCATGATGAGGCCTGAGCAGAAAGGTGGTGCTGTCACTGTGCAGACGGCCTGGCACCAGTGGCAGTATGAGTCCAGCAGCAGCAAGCAGCTCGCAGCGCCGGCATCATCACAGCAACTTCCATTGGGGTGCAGCAGAGGAGGCAGCAGACACTCCACAGCCTCAGCCAGTCCACAGTCCTCCTCCACATGGTCAGTCCCTGACCTGGCTGAGGCGGGTCTGTCTGTCCAAACCCAGCCACCCTGAGGGAATGCTCAGTCTGCTGTCCGTGAATACTGGAGAGAGTAGAGACAGAGAGTGTGTACTTGTTTGTGGAGTTAAGTATTATGCTGATCATTGCTGTCTGTAAAATCTGGGGAGATAGAGAGAGACAGAGAGTGTTTACCTTGTTTTGTGGGCAGTTTGTTTTTATGCTGAGTCATCTGCTGTCTGTATATCTGGGAGAGAGAGATGACAGAGAGTGTGTACTCTTGTTTGTGAGTTTAGTTTATAGCAGAGTCATCTGCTGTCTGTATATCAGGGAGAGAAGAGACAGAGAGTGTGAGTCACTTGTTTGTGGGATTTAGTTTTATGCTGAGGTCATCTGCTGTCTGTATATCTGGAGAGAGATAAGAGAGACAGAGAGTGTGTGTGGTATTGACATTTGTGGAGTTATATTTTAATGCTGAGTCAGGGAGTACAATATGTCCTTTTACCCTTTTTCCCCTTTTAATATGCGTTGTTTTTGTTTTCTATTTTTTTCTATTTAAGGTTGTTAGTGTGCACTGAGGAAGGTAAAGAAGGGTCCAAAGTTGACAATGTCTCTCTCTCCTCTACTCCTCTCCGGCTCCTCTCTCTCTCTCGCTCACTATCTCCTCGACTCCTTTACTACACACGACACATACTCATGACCACAGCTCAGAAGTGTCTGCAAACTTGTTTCATACACACATGCACATATATGCACACATCACAGTAAAAACAGGTATGATCATGGATAAGCATCATACAGGGAGGCTAAGATTGTCCTCTTGTTTTGCTCTTCCAAATCCCCCCTCCACACACAACCACACACACACACACACACACACACACCCACACACACACACACACACACACACTAACTCTTAGACACATCCTCACATCCACCCCCATCCACAACAACTCTTTCTCCTTCCACTTGTTTTGCATCTCTTTAAAAGAGGAATTGTTAGGGGATAAAAGGGGGGATTCTTTGTCAGCAGTACGTACAATACATTGCAGTGTATATTATTACATTTCCCCAATTCATAAATTGTTTTCCTTTCCTTATATTAGTGTTCTCTGATAATAAACAAAAACCCCTCTTTTGTGATCGTACTAATACCATGACAGGGAATTTCACCTCTTCTGTGGATTAAATTTCACGTAGGCATTGAAAATCCCCTTTGATCACCAAGATACAGGTGTAGGCCATTGTGAGAGCCCTTAAAAATAACACGACATTAACACCAGACGTTAGTATTACCAGCTGTCCTCAAGTTGCACAAGTTAACACTCAAAGCCCTAGAAGCATTTACAGCATACACGCATGAAAATTCTTGTTCAGCAGATGTCCCACCTTCCTGTGATTTTTGCATTTCTGAAAGAGAACATCCTTTTTCAAACTGATCTAAGATTTTAATTGAGGAAGAATTTTAACTGACCAATTTGCGGTGTGTTTTTTTAGACTGTGTTGTATTAAGGGTTGTGTGGAATTTTTTTTATATTTTGAAAATTTTTAATATAATGACTTGTTAGTTGACTTCAACGTGGTGACAGCCCAAAAAGTGGCCCTATGTGGACAGCTGGCTATAAGCCAACATTACCTTACCTTAATTGCATACTCAGCTGTCTTCAGATTGCGCATGTTCACACTCCAAAGCTGTCCAAGTTACTCCATACAGGAATGAAGGGAAGAGTTGTCTGTGGTCAGGAGTGCAGTGTAGAAAGACAAGCAGTAGAGGGCAGCTGGTAGCTTGAAAGTCAGGTCAGTGCCTAGAGAAGGATGACTTGCTCTGTTGCTTCCTTTGTTCTGGTGTCTTGTGTTTTCTGAGGAGAACTAAATGTGAAGCTCCAGATAATAAAAACAAAAACAAAACACCCCCTAAGCAAATCACTGTCTGTAACTTCCAGGCTCCCTCCTTCAACAGCACCCATGGAGACCTCTGTCAGGGAGGCTGACGATGGCAAGTCCCCAGGTCACCATGGCAACCTGACGCCTGGGACAACACGCTGCGGTCGGGTGGTGACCACACATCATCGAGAAACAGCACGGCCCTCAGTGGCCCCAACCACCAGAGAGGTCAAGCGCATAATCATTTGTGGCAGACATTGGCTGGCCTCCAGCTGGCCCAATGGGGAGGTCGGTATCAAGTTTGTGGATGGGACGCAGCTGGGCAGAAGTCCTCGGCCACCACCAACACCTACATCGAACACTAGCCGGCAAAGTCACAAAAGTAAGGGACACCTTCTCATCAAAAACAAGCTATGGATGGAAAAAGAAAAGAAAATTTCTATGTACGTTTCTTCAAAAAGTGCAATTGACTGAGATATTGTTTAGACAAGAGTTTAAATTTTCTCAAATAATTTACTTTTTGTAACATGCAGAGCATTGTTGTTAGTGGATGGTTATACTTCATTTGAAGGCAAGTAGTATGGTTGGTGTGTGGTGAGTTGTATGACAGTGTTGTTGTGGCCCCAGTTCCAGAAGACCCACATGCTGCCAGAAGTGGTGAAGGGAGATGGCTGGAGAAGCTGGCCCGTCGTGCTGGAATACCTGCGCACGTGCCCCGCTCTGCGGGCCGGTTCCACCCTGTCTGCTTCTGCCTCCACCTCCCAGTGAGAGTCCACACCCACCCCGCTCCCCGTGCTGGGCACCCTGACCTGTGTTCATGCCCTGTGACAGGAGAAGGCTCAACACTGTGGTGACCTGTCACAGGCGCATTCTGCAGTGCCGTTCTGGTAGGATTTGAACCTTGAAAAAAGAAAGAACAAAAAGAAGACTGAGCGGTTCATAGTTAGGCAGAGTTTGTACAGCTCCTTTTGAACCGTCAGAAGAGCATGTGGCCTGAGAGCTGTTGGTCATCGGTCTTTGACCAATGATGGTAGGAGGGGTGGTGACTGGCGCTGGCAGAGTGGACCAGTGGCTGGTGATGTCTGGTGATGGGCCTTGCCATGATGGCACAGAGGACA
>JAFLJL010017940.1:2500-73193 GCA_018398815.1 Conus ventricosus
TATTAGTACCCTCTTTGGAAAAAGAAATGGCCAACCGACTTTGTTGAAAAGCTATCGGATATTGTTGGCAAAAGAGGACGACACGATGATAGAGAAACAAGAAAGAAATTGATATAACAAACAAAGACCCAGAAATGAGATTAGACCTACTGAAATGTAAACATTCGTTATTTTTACGAAGTGCACAGTTGAGACTATTTTTCAATTTAAGAACTGTCGTCGATCGAAACTACCAGAACCAATGAGAGAACAAGACCTTGTTGAAATTAACAGATAAGGAAGCCATGGACAAAATCATGGAATCATTATTTTTTGACACAAAAAAAAACACAGGGTTATCGTCGGGTTCTGTTCTTGCAAGACGAAGGTTCATCAAACTGTTTTGTCTAAAACTGATTTTCAACAAAGCAGTTACAGATCCAGCAGAAACACCAACAACCCGCAACAAGAAATACAACAGCAGCAGCAAGAAATACAACAGCTGCAACCGTCGCAAGGTAACACCTTCTGTTGACATGTGGTATCAGGGCTTGCCTCAAGAAACTCTCCAGGTTATACAAAATATGTCTGTACAGCAACAAGAAACTAGCCAGGCTGTACAAAATATTCCTGCACCATCACCATCTTTGCATGATCTCGATTATGTTTTCCAATAAAAATGAAAATTTCCACCGGCCGTTTCTATTCCAGACCAGTCATGTCCGTCACTACAACTTACCACGGGGCATTCAAACCTTTTTCATGTAAGGGATTCTAAGCTCCAACAAAATCTGTCTTTGTAACAAATGCCGAATTGTGATTAACATTTCCCAACGAGCACGATACATGTGTGACAAGCTAGACTCAGTGGGTAAAGTTATGTCAGAACGATGCGCGCGTGACAAGCTAGACTCAGTAGGTAAAGTGATGTTCACAGGGTTTGGGGTCGGTTTCGATTCCTCTCCATCGCCACGCGCCTATACTTTTGGAAATTTTAAACGGGTGAAAAAGATTTAGCTGCCACATTACGCGTTTGAGTATATTTGCACCTTTTAGGAAGTGTGTTTGAACACATAGCATTGTTTCATATTTACCAATTCCACATCACAACACAAGTAAACAAAGCAAGAGAGAGAGAGAGAGAGAGAGAGAGAGAGAGAGAGAGAGAGGGGTGAGGGGTTATGAATCATAGAACAAAGGAAAACCGCTTTAAACAATTGTGTGAACATAGTCAGATAGTTTTAAGACTGACGTCTGCAGAAAAGTAAAGAAAAACATTTTATACGCTTTATATTATTAGAAATCGAGCTCATTTGTTCACTTTATTTTTCAAAATGCGCACCACGGCAATGAGCCCGCTGAACATGAACCGTTGCGTTGCTTTTGAAATATTGATTCCCCTGTTCTTTCGTCTATGGTCTAAGGGAGAGAACTTTCTGACACTTGGGAATTTCCTGAAGATGCTCAGTCAAGTGAAGGAGGCAGCACGTGTAGAATGGTTTGTTTTTCTTTTTTATGTTGATTTATGTTTTCACTTTGAATATAAACTGAATGTTTCGTGTTTTCTCTTTGGCTACTTAAAATAAGAGTGTCATTTTATTACCCCTTCTCCCTACTTTGCTGTTGTCATACTAACCAAACCAACGTAAACGAGACTTTCCCAACGTTTTGCTTATGTTGTTTCTGTAGGTGTAGTGCTGCTATAATTATGATCTCGAATGTAGTCAACTGCATGCCCATTGCTAAGATCACGGTTTTTTTTAATGTATAAACAATAGGTTGTATGCCAATGTGAAGTGAATGCTTTTTAATACAATCCAGCAGCTGTTGTCCAAACTGATCAGAGTCTGCTCTGTTTCAGGTGCACAAGCATTTTTCAAAATTGCCATGTACTTTTTGTTTTAACATACGAGGGTTGTTTTCATCTCCCTCATGTAGATCATGTCAGTAGAGACGCTGTTCAAAGATGTATATCTATATTTTACATTGATTTTTTTTTCATTCTCGTTCTGTCTTTTCCCTCTACTTTACAAAAATAATATATATATATATATATATATATATATATATATATATATATATAAATAATATATATATATATATAATATATAATATATATATAAGCGCTTGCAGCAGAATGCAAACCTATGCCAAGGCAGTGTGCTGTCACTCACAACTTAGTGAAACTGTCAGATGACAATTCATTTAAAACTCATTCAAAGCTCACGAAGCCCGTAAATGAGCTTTGAGATAGAAAGAAATGGCAGAATTTACTCCTGCGAAGAAACAAAAAAGTAGCAATTGCAATGGGAATTCCTGACATCGTTGCCCAGCTGGCTAGGGACTTCTACTATATGGAACACACCGACCCTCCAGATGCCCATTTTTTTTTCTTAATAAGAAAAACTACAGTAATCCTCGAAAACAGTACATATTGGGTATGTTACCATGTGAAGCTGGTCTAGAAAGAAAATCTTTTAAAAAAACAAACTCGAAGTGAATCTGATGAAGGCACCTCTACGCCCCTGCTTTTATGACCGAACGACATGTCACGTATTTGTAGCAAGCCGTTATCAACAGTCTTCTGGTATAACAGTCCTGATAAATGGTGAGACAAATGGTCCAGCAATTCAGGGTTTTATACTTACAACTTACCGTTAGGTAATGAAAATAAACTCTGTGAAAACGTTTCAGAATAAAGCTTAAAGGGGAAGTGCTTTCATCCACACAGATGGCTTAGCATACACCTTGTTGTTGCTTGTTCTTTAGACCATGACTAGCTCGTCGGGAAAATAAATAATTATTAAAAGACTCTTCCTGAATCGAAGTAGTGATCTTTAAGTTTAGGATCTGCGTGTAAAATGTTGAAGTTCCAACATAAAGTGTCTCTGTCTCTCTTGTGCGGGTGGGATGTCAATTTAGAGACGCGGCGATCTTCCAACTTCGTGTAGTCCTCTCAACTTTATGATCAAAATTCATTCCTACTATTTTCTATAAAGTTACAAACTGACTAACAGATTTATAGATTAACAGACAGGCAAACAAAACGGTGATGGATTTTTACCTTTGTAACAGGGCAGATAATTCGTAATGTACAAAGGAAATACACTCGAATGAACGCAATAGCCGCTTGACGTTGTGCTGTACAGTCGGCAAGAATAAAAACCATAGCCTGCACGTTACGTGTGTTACTCCATCTGGCGACGAGGAACTTCCTTTGGAAGACTTCGTGAGTTCGACCCAAAAGGGGGAGAAGATTGCGGTCAGTACATGGAAAGAATGGAGCATTGCTTTGCTGCAAATGACATTGCTGACAAGAGAAAGGTCATTTTGTTGAGCGCATGTGGTGTGCTAGTTACAAATTAATGTGTGACCTTCTAGCGCCAGCCACACCAGGGGAAAGATTTCTGATGAACTGAAGGAAGCTGAAAAAAAATCATCTTCTGCCCAAACCGTCAGAAATTGTGCGGCGCTTTGAATTCCATACGCGAGTACGTCATGATCAAGAGTCGAAGTCGAATTACGTCACGCAATCGCGTCATTTGTCCCAGGACTGTCATTTTGGTGCGTCATTGGATTCCATGTTAAGAGACAGACTGGTATGTGGAATTAAAAAAATGACCGTATCCAGAAACGCTTGCTATAAAAAAAAAGAGCTTACATTTGCTGAAAAGCTTTGGAAATTGCTACAGCTATGGAGGTTGACAGAGCAGGGACCCCTGGTTCTGAAGATGTGAATGTGATAATGAAGAAAACCAAATCAGCGAGGAACATTGAGCGCTGGTTTTGCCATGTCAAGGGTCACATACAGAAACATATCCACAGTATCGTGCTGGAAAGGCAAAGCATAGACAGACTCGATCCAAGACTAAGGGTGGTGTAGTCAAGAGACTCTCAAGATGATGCTGACATGTTCACTGTGTCAAAATACAGACACAAGAGAAGCCTTAAACTGATGCGTGTTGAACTGGAAGGTATTCCAGTAGAGATGGAACTGGACACAGGAGCATACTCTTACCGTTGTAAGTGACAAGACACTGAAAGATATCATGAGTGGAACACATTTGCCTTTGCAGAAAGTACACTAGAAGACTCGAGAACGTACACTGGAAATGAGATTCCAGCGTTAGGTGTGTACTGTGTGGCTGTTACGTACAAGGACAGTACACCACTGACAATGGAAAGATTGTGGTGAAAGAAGAAGGTTATAGCTGCTGGACGAGAATGGCTGAAGCTCTGCGACTGGACTGGGTTCGAGGATTTTTTTCCTTTGCTCAACTGAAGTGCCTACCTGCAATTCAGAACTAACAAAATTCTTGAGGACACATGGAAGTGTTTCGGAAGGCAGAGGCACTATCAAAGGCGCGAAAGCCAGTATCTTCGTTGATTCGTCTGCGCAGCCTTGGTACTGTCAACCACGTTCAGTCCCTCATGCACTTCGTGAGAAGGTCCGCGAAGAACTAGATCAGATGGAAGCAGACGGAATAGATACAAATCGCAGACTGGGCAGCACCGGTTGTTTTTTGTTGTGTGGAGTCAGATAAAACAGCTCGCATTTGTGGTGATTACAAAGTGACGGAGAATGTGGTCTCAAAGCTGGATAATTATCCAAGACTGATGATCTGCTTGCTTAGCTTGGTGGAGTAAAATTTTCTCCCAGCTAGATTTAACCCAGGTATACCAGCAACTGGCACTTAACGACGCATCCAAAGATTTTACCACAATCAACACACACCAGGGCCTCTTTTGCTACAATCGGTTGCCTTAAGGTGTGTCCCCCGCTCTGGCATTTTTCAGTGGACTATGGAAAATTTGTTGAGAGCCATTTTGAATGTGCATGTTCGCATTAATGACATACTAGTAACCGGAAAGACACGAGAAGAACGTTTACAAACTTTAAGAAGGGTGTTGAAAGCGACTGAAGGAAGCTGAGGCAAAGCTGAGAAAGTAAAAGTGTCTTTTTTGGCGACAGAGGTGAATTATCTTGGATGAAGATAAATCAGAAAGGAGTTCAGCCTGTGTCTGGACAAGTGCAGGCTATTCACGGCATGTTGTGTGCTGAACAGGATTTGTAACAAAAAAAGTGTCAGAAAAAAGGAAATATTTGTTCCATGAATCAGATAAATACAGACGAATGACATAGCATTTTGCTAATATACAAACCATATGAACAGCATCGTCAGCAGAGTGGTTTATTCATTCGGATCAATGATCCCAGAGCTGCTGGATTTCAATGTGGGGAAACCAGATGCCAATATCGGACAACATTGGGCTCGGATTTCTGACCTGTTACGCCAAGGGAGCTTCCTCTCAGCTAGGAGGAGTTTCACATTGCTGGATGGGTCAAATGAACTCCCCCGCCTGTCATCAAAAAGACGATCTAGATCAAGTCAACAGTCTAACATCCGAACTGAAAAAGAACTACCTAAAAAGAAAAAATCGCAATATAATGATAGAAGAGATAGTAGAACATCCAAATAACTGTGAAGCAAAAATGACTGTAGCGTGTGTAGTGGAAACGATTGTAGAAGCGAATAATCAAAGCGAATTGCGTTTTTAATCGTAATTGAAAGAATAAAGCAGATATAGTGAGGGAAACAAAAAGGTTTATTTCCAAGTTTTTTTTCAAAGCGACACTTGTGCGATACCAGCATGCTGCCACCGCTAATGATGATGTGAACAGCACAGGCTGACCATATCATGTGAGTAGCTGATCTTCTGTTTAATGAGAGGTAAGTGTAAAGTAAGTCTTTGTGTGTGTGTGTGTGTGTGTGGCGTGATAAAGCCAAGTGGGCAAAGGTCCTTTTTATAACTGATTTGAGGTCATTTTAAGTCCTTTAAAGGTTTGTGTTTGGCTTCATGTACAGCATCAGGGAGCCAGCCCTGATATGGAAGCCGCGTGATCAATTGATTGAGCGCCTGGGAACCCTGTTTGTGCTTTTTCTGTTGCTTTAATCTGCCATCAACTTAGGATCATTGCTTTGGAATGTAGGACCAATCCTTTGTGTCGCCATCATTTTACAGAACCTTCCGTGGCTCAAAGAAAGATGTTTCTCCACAAAGACCGGGTAAAAATTGAACGCGCTGGTGATTTGACAATGGCGAAAACGATGCCAACTTGGCTAAAAAAAGATTTTATGAAGGTCTCATCCCGAGGGATCAACTGTGAAATAACTCGAGCAATACTCTAAAATATATAAAACCCGCCTCCCCCCACCGGATCTTGTAAATTGCTTTTTGGTTCGAATGGATGTGCGTTCGATTGTGAAAGATATTACGGAAATGTACTTTGGGTTCGCCTTGCTACTTTCTTCCGGAAAACAACAGCCAAGGTGTGCTGGTGGTTGCCAATCCTCCCCGATGTACGAAAGCGAATCTACTACCGCCGACCGAAAAATAAAACAACAGGACTTGCTGATGAAGGACAATGTTGCAGATAATATCTCCAAACATACGTACGTACCATCGAAAACGGATGACGTAAAAGTCGCTCCTTCTCTCGTTACTTTGTACGAAGAAAATGAGACTGAGGAGGAGAATCGCGGAAGGAAGAAGAAGAACAACAACAACAACGATGCCCTGAAAAGGGACTGAGGGAACACGCTTTCTGCAAGAACGTATTTAGATATTCACGCTACGATACGAGTCAATCTTTTTCTGATGCGGCTCTGGTTTAAACTCCACTTATTCGTGGAAAGAACTGCACGCGTCGCTTTGTCAAGACAAAAGCCCCTTATACGGATCAGTATTATCCGCTGCATTCTTATATGGATACAAACATTTAGAACAATTACGTGAGATTCTTCGATTAGTTTATGAATATCCATGCGATTCTAAACGGCGATGTTACGGTCAGTACTTACAATGCGGTGGAGTCCCGAGTATGACAATGTGGCGAGGTGCGGTCTACTGCCTTCTGCCTTCCAGTTTTTACAGAATAAAGTCAGTCACGAAGTCAGCCGCCTGTTTTTGAGATGTGTGCTTTATTGTTGCCTATACAAACTAGCCATCACATAATAAACCATACAAGAAACCCAACGATACACCTCTTTATGTACACACCAAAAGTAACCATCCACCATCTATATTAAAGACCATACCCCATGGCATAAACAAGAGACTATCAAACCTGTCATGCAGTGAGAGAGTGTTCAACAATGCAGCAGTAGAATACCAGGAGGCACTACAAAAAAGTGGATACAATTACAAATTACAATACAACCCAGACAACAACACAAATAAAAGCAAGAAAAATAGGAAAAGAAAAATCATATGGTATAACCCCCCATACGACGGGAAACTCAAAACAAACATAGGGAAAGAATTCTTCAAAATCCTAACAACTTCATTTCCAAAAGAGCACAAACTGTCCAAAATATTTAACAAAAACACTGTCAAACTATCGTACTCATGTATGCCCAACCTCAAAAACCTAATTGACACATCCAACAAAATGAAAATCAACACAGCAAAGAAGGGTGAAGAAAGGAAATCTTGCAATTGCACCAGAAAGGAGCAGTGCCCACTAGACAATAAATGTCTTCACAACAACATTGTATACCAGGCTACTGTGACATCAGAAAATGAAAAAGAAACATACATAGGATCACTGAAAACCACTTCAAAACCAGATATGCAAACCACAAACAGTCATTTAATAAAGAAAAATATAAAAACCAAACAGAACTGAGCAAATATATCTGGAAACGTAAAGACACAAAAACAAGCTACAATATATCCGGAAAATCATAAAAAGAGCATCACCATACAGCAATATTTCAAAAAGGTGCAACCTAATGTTTAACTGAAAAATGGTTAATACTATGCAAACCACACTTAGCAACTTTAAACACCAAAACAGAAATAGTAAACAACTGCAGGCATAAATGGAAATCGTTGTTAGTGAACACACCCAAAACTAAAACCTGAAAGCCCCCAAAAAACAACGTGCAGCCAACCCGCACGTGCAAACAACCGCAAACGGGAGCCCACACGCTATAATAACATCGGCGGTGGGCAAACCAAGAACCATCCTGATGACAGCGCAACACGCTTGAAACAAATTTGTAGATATACTGAGAGGCAATGAAAACGCAATCCCCATTTCGTCCCCGAAAAATGTCACCTCAGCCAAAATAATGTGAATTATGCACGAGGCATGCAACCTAGCACGCGTATGTTGTATTGCGACGATCTGTATTGACAGGCACAGTGGGTTCATGACGTCATGAGTAAACCACTCCAACACATCTTTTACTGATAACTGCAAAACACGTGCAACACAGGCATACCGTGATTGCATGCAAACAGCCCATGACTGTCCCCTATAAAACACACATTGGCGTTTTACTGACACTCGTACGCACCATGCCGCGGTTAACTACAGACCAGAGAAATCAAGCCATTGGCATGCTGAGGGCAGGCACTGCTCACATCAGGGCCGCACAACATTTCAATGTACACCCATCAACCATAACCCGTCTTGCGACTCGGCACCAAAACACTGGAAGTGTAAACGACCGTCCACGCCCAGGCGTCCAACGTGTGACGACGGCACGACAGGACCTCTACATTGTCACGCAGCACCTCCGGAATCGTTTCCAGCCAGCTGCACAAACAGCCTGCAACACTATTGGGACTAGAGAAAGACCAATCAGCAGCCGTACCGTGCGTCGGCGTCTGGCAGCAGCAAGGCTACGGGCACGTCGACCATACCAAGGTCAGATCTTAACCCATCGCCATTGACTAGCACGCCAGCGATGGGCTGCCGCAGGTGGCTTTCTGGGGAACAGGTTTGGGGGAATGTTGTTTTTTCGGATGAATCCCGGTTCAATGTCTCTTTCGCGGATGGCCGTGATCGTGTGTATCGACGTCAGGGTGAACGTTTTGCGCAACCCTGTGTCATTGAGCGAGATCGTTATGGGGGTGGAGGGGTAATGGTCTGGGTGCCATAAATGCTCAATTTCGATCGGAGCTTGTGTTTGTGCCAGGCAACTTGACGGCAAGGCGTTATATTGACACTGTTCTTGAGCCAGTTCTTCTTCCTCTCTGGAGACAGCATGGTGGCAACAGACTAGTGTTTCAGCAGGACAATGCTCGACCCCACACAGCCGTTCTCACACGAAATTTCCTTCGGGACAGCAATGTGGATGTCATGCAGTGGCCCTCCGTGTCCCCAGACATGAATCCCATTGAACATTTGTGGGACGAACTTGGACGACGCGTGCAAGGTCAGCAGAATCCCCCAACTACCGTTGCTGAGCTCACCCAAGCATTGCAGCATCACTGGAACGTGATACCGATCCGTATCATCCGTCGTTTGTGCGCTTCAATGCCCTGACGTTTGCAAGCTTGTGTTCGTGCTCAAGGGGGACACACCAGATATTGACAGTGTATTCCTTCTGTCGCGCCTAAATGGGCTTCACTTCAGGCGAATGTGCACCTGTTATAGGCAAACTAATGTACAGTGGTCGCACTTTTGTCACACGTATTTGCTTTGATGTGTGTTTGTTTCATTTCAATAAAATTGTCAGTTGACAATGGAATTGCGTTTTCTTTGCCTCTCAGTATAGTTTTAAGATTCCTCTTTCAACTTGTTTTATCTAATGTTGCTCCCCAAGGGGTTGAGCACTTAAAAAATTGTTTTAGGCATTTTAAATATACTGATCTCTCTCGATCTCTCTCTCTCTCTTTTTCTCCTCTCTCTCTCTCTCTCTCTCTCTATATATATATATATATATATATATATATATTATATATATATATATATATATATATGCACGTATGTGCTTGGGTGAGATGAACACCTACAGTTATTACCCACGAATATAGTGTTAACCTTCAAATGCCCATTAACGTATTATGTAGGTAAAAGCTCCGGGAGAGGGGGAAAGAAAAAAAAATCTACATAGCGCGCAAACATCCGTAACTTTACCTGAATGAAATCTCCGAACGTAGCGTAGTTCTGATTCGTTTCTAATAAACTCACGACCATCCCGATGGGTTTGATGTGGAGCAGTTCGTAGAAATCACTCAGTTTTTTCATTAAGTACCTCAGCATTACCTGAGACTGCTCTTCGCCAACAGCATTGTTTGATTCGCTCTGTGAGGCTTCATCCAATATTCCTCTGATTTGTTCGACTGAGTCAACATTTAATCTTTCCTGATTCCTCAAGAGCCAGTGCTTAGTTTTCTCCGTTAGAACTCCCTTTAATTTTGAAAGTAACACGAGCAAAGCCACAAACGTACCAATAACGTCGATCCTGTCTTCTATATTGAATAATTCCAGAAATCGAAAGACTCTTCTTCATCATCTTCTGCTGTGCTTTCTCGTTCGTGTGAAGTGGTAGTAGTTGTTGAGATGGCTTTCTGAAACAGGGCGAGAATTGCGGGTTCTCGCCGTTTTTTCGCTCATTAAGAGGGGAAATCTCTTGTGTTGCGTATCTTTTGTAGTAGGGAATAACACCACCTTGTCGGTCACGCGTAGTTGGTCGTCCGAGTTTATTTTACATACAAAAAATTGATCGAAGGACAAATCCGAAATTTCTCCATTTTGCTTATGAGGCAATAGCAAATGTTCGTTCAGGTAGAGCAACTGGTCGGTAAAAGATCTGACTGATGTTGGCAGTCCAATTTGCGATCCCTGTTGTTGATCTCCTTCCTCGGCGATGGCTGGAGAAAATAAGCCGTACCACTTGGGCTTCATGGCAAAGGAAAAATAAGGTTGTTATTTTATAAATTATTATTACTCGCGCAGGTAGCTCAAACAAGAACTACCACGCATTTTCGGAATTTCGATTCTGGCTAGCAGAGAGAAGCTATCTCTAATCAAATAGTTCGCGAGTTCGTGCCTTTCTGTGGCTTCTTTAGCTCCTTCGGTATAACTGTATTGTGGGTAAGCTATGAGAAATAATAATAATAATAATAATGAATACTTATATAGCGCCTATTCTCGGCTAGAGGCCAGCTCTAAGCGCTTTACAATCCACACTCGTTTACACAACGGGCTGCCTACCTGGGTAGTGCCGACTGAAGAGCTGCCAGCTGGCGCTTCATTCAGTCGTTTCCCGTGTCATCCAGTCAGTATCATTCAATATCGATCACTCATTTTCCTTACTTCCTTCATTCTTTCCATTTCTCACGCAGGGTGCATGCTATGTGTAACGTGTCATCCATACCAACGGCCAAACTGGCCTACTCTTCCGAAAGTTGGTGATGGGATTTTACGGGGGTGCAAATTTTATCGGTTTCACACCCGGAACCCCCGTTTATATTTTTTCAAGGGGACGTTGGGAAAATGGAGTTAGAACCAATTTAACTCCGGGGGAAAAATCCCCTGTCCCAAACCCCCGCGGGGTTTAAACCCCGCAACCCCGGGATCCCAAATTACGGTCGGGGCGTTTAAACCAACTAGCTTTCCCCCGGCTCCCGAACAACGGGATATTGAATTTCCCCCGTTACCCACTTTAAAAAAATTACAAGGGCCTTTAGATTTACATTTCTTTTGGGTCAATGAAGGACAAAAATTTTTTATGCTTGGTTATTGGGGAAAGAGGATGGGGCTCGTAAATGAAAAAAAAATCCCCCTTTTCCGTCCGGTTAGTTAATTTTCTGAAAAAAAATGCCCGCGCAAATTAGTGAAACCCAAGGATTAAAAGTGTCTTTCCCCCGCTCGGGTTATATGGTAAAAAAATGTGGTCATGGGTCTTGATTTTCTCGTTGTTATGCTGATTTTGGTTTCGTCCAAAGGGGCAATGGGGGGTTTGGGGAACGTGGGGGGATTAATGGGGCATGGGTTGGAAAAAATTTAAATGTATGTTCGGTACCCAGGGTTTTTTTTTTTCCAACAGCCCAGGGGCCTTTTTGGAATTTAGCCTTAGTTTCGAAAGATTTTCTTTATCAAAGTGCGATGCTTGCTGCGAAGTTTTGATAGTCTCGCATAAAACATCGCCCCGATTCAACGTCCTCAAATGAACACATTGGGCAGAAAAAAGGCCGCGCTTCCCCGGGGGAAATTGTCAAAAACCCTTCTTTTATGCACTTGTATGTTATCGTTTTATCTGCCGCTTTCACTTGACTTGGGGATGTAAAAAAGTTGTCCCCCTTTTTACCACATAAAACGCGTGCTCATTCCTGTAAGCGCTTGTCTTCAAACGGTAAAAGTGGGGGGGGGGGGGGGGGTTTACTTTGTCGGCGTAAGCGGCAAATGCGTTGGGTAAGACGCTTTGAAGGCGATACAACGTAAATTCCCACACGGAGATTGCCAAGAAAGTTTTGGTATCATCTCGGGGAAAGAACCGCGGTGGGGGGTAGTCGTGCCTACGAAAGTTAAAATGGGGGGGTCGGGATGTTCGTAGGGGAGTTTCCATGCTGTGCGCGTTAATAAATCCCCGGGCTTTTTTGATTTTCAATGAAGAAATTGAGGATCGGGGTGACGCTCCCTGGCCCAAAAAACAAAAATTTTATTGCTTTGGAACAATTAATCCTCCCCCTGATTTTAAATTTTGAAGGAAAAAATATGATGCCGTTGTTAAACAACTAAGAACGGGGGTAAAAACTGAACCTCTTGTGCATACTTTTTGGACAAAAACTAGCTTCGGAACAGGGGGAAATTTGTCTCTAAATGTTTTGTTTCTTTTGGAGCGTAGTTACCAAATTCGTCCCCTTGTTAATTGTTCTTGTCGTTTTTTTTAATGGCTTCTTCCGTCTCCCCCCCGGGGTCGGGGGGTCAAACTGAATCAATTTGTCACCCTTTAAATAAAAAAAAAAACATTTTTTATCGTCATAAATTTTCGTCCTTTTTCGCCCCCCAAAAAAACCAGCGTGTAATTTCCTTTTCCCATGGTACACAAACAACTGATAAACCCCTTGTGATTTGGTATTTTTAAATTTTCTGCTTTGTTTTGCGAAGGTCGCACCCCCGGGTGAATATTCTTTACCGTCATCATTGTGAAAGGCACACACCTGTTTCATATCTTTATTACCGTTGATAAAGCATATGTTAGTCTTTGCCCCTGGGACATTTAGGGAGAGGTACATTAGCGTCTGTAGCGGGAGAGTGAGTTACACATGGGCTATATCATTCAAGTCTTTTCCGAGAAAACAAGTGAAAAAACCATCAGCGTTTTATAAAAGAATGTAAAATTCAAAAACGATTTGTTTACCCGTTATTTTTGGTCACTACGCCCATGCGGCAAAACAAGTAAATTTTGGGGAAAACCAAAAGCCGGTTTGTGGAAATACATTGGGCAACGCGAACAAATACCACGTAAATACTCGCTGTTTTTAGGGGCTGTGACCATTTCGCATATGGAAGGGGGAACAAACCATTTTGACAAAGTACAACTCAAACCAAAACCCTTTGATTTTTGTAAGGACTTCTTCCATTCTGCAAGGAATCATTTTTTCACCTCCCCGAACAAAGAAGAATTTAGCCCTGACCAAACCATAAAGTTTCCCCGTATAACAGGGGGGGATTTGGCCCTAAATTTCCGAGGAAGCCTTGAATGAAAACGTTTTCAGATTTTCGCTCCAAACTTCGGGGGTTGGGGATTATTTTTTTTTTTCCCCTCCCCTGATTCCCACTAGGGTCTTTTTACGAGAAAAACAAACAGGGGCGAGCTTTAGCACGGCTTCATCGGTGATAATAGAAAGTCGTTCGTAGGATATTTTCCCCGAGATACACACTTTTTTCCTTTGAAAACTAATTCCCCTATGGCTGGTCGCGAACAAATGGAGGCTTAATGGACTTCATTTCCCTGACTGTAAATATATAGGGGCGGGGCAGTAATGAAGATTTTTTTAAAAGGTTTCCTTCATTTCCGCATTTAAACACTGATTAATTTTGGGTGAGGTATTTATTATCAAAAAAAAACTTGGGCCCGTAAGATCCCGAAGGTCCGAAAAGAGATCCAGGTCCCCTTTTCCCTTCTCCCCTTCTCAAGCGCCAAGGGAAAAGGTAGAGGGTTTTCTTTTGGGGATCCGGGGAGATACATCCCCCTGTACCCCCAAAAAAAGGAAGATTGGATTAAGGTAATTTTTTATCTCGCGTGGGAGAGACATCGTCCGTTTTATTAAACAATCATCCAGGGAACCACAATAACTATTTTCCATCGCTGTTACTAAAACATCTGCTTTACACAACCGAAGAAACGTTCTCTTTCTTATTTTTTTGGGGAATAGTATCAAAAATTATAAGCTTTTTTCCTCGCTTTAACACGCTTTTCATAAAGGCGCTGGTTTTTTTGTCCAATTTACAAGCTTCACGCCTTTTTTGTCGTTCGCTGTTTTGTCATGTCTGATAAAAACCCCTTTTTGTCTCCAAGCCACTTATAGTTTTGTCACAAAACTCGACCAGGGCCTTCAAACTCGAATGATCGCATTTTCCGATGGGAAAAGCTGCTTACACCGCACCGATAACAGAACACCCAAAATTTTGTTCATCATCTTCACTCATTTCAGGCATTTTGTTGGTACCCATTATAAAATACAAACCTTGTGGCCATGTTGATTTGTAACAGGGGAAAAGGGAGTGGCTAAGTGTCTTTCTGAACCAACTGAAAAAAGAAAACGGGGTTTTTTTGATGATGCCAGTGCCTCGGCTTTGGCTTCCCGCTAGTTTTGTATATTTCGGCCAATTTATTTCATTATTAATACTCGGGAATTTAACTCCTCCTTCCCGAATAAAAGTTTTTTTCCTTGATCAAAATACTTGGGCTGTATTTTTCGAAAATTGAGTATTGCTCGTTGTTCAGATACGAAGCTTTCGCAGATCTTTGTGCTGATGACGATAAGCGCGCAAAACTGTTTGGAATGCCTGGTTATCCTGTCGTTTTCTTTATCGGGGTTTTAAAATTTGGTTAAATTCCCAAAAAATTGATGTCAAACGTGTATGAAGCGCTTATACTACTGTCTGGTCTTTTCGTTATTTCAAAACCGATTTGCAGTTGGGCTTTTTTGTGGCTAAACTTTCTTGCTCAATGGTTTACCAAGATAAATTTTTGCAAATTTCGAGGTAGTTGATAGAGTTCGGGATAAACTATTACGTTCAACCCGCCGCCGCGGGTCCTCCATTATCGCTTTTCCCCCAAACTCAAGAACTGATAACGGATGAGAGTTTGGTGTTATCGGGGACCTGTTTTTCTCGTACTCCTTGAATGTCAAAGAATGAAACAACGTCTAACCGTCTTTACATTAGTTGCCAAACATTTCTTTCGAAAAAATATCGGAAGGCGCAAAATTTGCCTTTTGTTTTTCCTTTTGGGCCGACAAGCCGTTCAAAATACTAACCACTGCCTTTTTATCAGTTAAATATTCCTGTTTTGGTAAAGGACCCAAAAAAACCACCATCTCTAAAGGGCGTACGAAAAAAAATGCACAAATGAGGGGGATAATGGCGAGACAAACAAATTGAAGCAACTAAATGTCGAAAGAGAGTTAAGGTTAGTGCCAAGTTACTAATGGATTGCGTGTCCTAAGAGCAAACGCACCGGGCTTTTTTTTCCTTTTTGGGGTTTAGGTAGTCCCAAACAACCGATTCTTTTGCAAGCTAATAACGAGGCCATTAAAATGCATGTGAAGATATGTCTTTTACTTGCAAACGGACTTAACACAACTCAAAAAAAAAAGCCCCCCCCCAAAAGGGAAAAATATGCTGAAGGAAGGAAGTGTGCGGGGTTTTTTCGCAAAACCCAAGACAAAAACGCATTTTGCTACTTGTTAACAGGAAAAACTTTTACCCCTTAATAAGATGGAACCCGCGTCTCCCTCTTTCTTTCTGTTCTACGGTTAAAAAGGGGTAAAATATAAAACTTTTTTGGGACCGTTTTTTCTGCCCCTTTTTGAAAGCACCTGAAAATTTTTTTTGGTTTTCCCCAGTCAAAAGTTTTGTATCGCAAGCATGGGCTAAATGGTATCATCCCTTTTCAACTTACAGTAAAAAAAAGCAAAATTTTAATTTTTGAAATCTATGCGCGATATGTAAATAAACATTTTTTGAAGCCAAAAAGGGGAACCGTTTTTTCCGCGTTTCCTCCGGAAATCCCGAACTGGCTAAAATTTTCCATTATACCACTTTTGTTACTTGTTAAACCCTCATCGTCGTCGGATAATTTTATAAAGTCAGGTTCGATGTTTGTTCCGTATTTTGGGAAAACCTTCTTCTCCTTTTTCTAATGAAGAAACCCCACGAAAAAAACTGTTACGAGGTTGTGGTACGGGCCGAGATTCCCCTATAAATAAATCAAAAAGGGATCTAACAAAGTCGTTAATTTCTTATGAAAAATTTTCTTTGCCGTTTTTTTCCAAAAACCCTCATCAACATGACAAGGGGAAACTGCTGGCGTGTATTTCCTCTTGTAAAAAAAAAGGTAGCCGGGTGGTTTTTTTAAACCCCCCCACACTTTTGTGCCATCACGGACTTAAGTCGCCACATTTCTTTTCTATGATCCTTACTGTTGGAAAGCGACCTAACCAAAAATTTTATAAAATTTTTGCAACTCTTTAAGGGGTCGTATTTGAGATATCATGTTTTTTGTAATTTAGCTTCCCTCAACCCCCCATTTTTTTTTGTACAGTGACAACCATAGGGAAACTTTTTGTGTTCGATCCCCTCTCGTCACTTCTTCTTTTTTTTGATAAACACATTTGGTTGTACACAAATATTTTAAAATCAGAAAAGGAGTATCCTGTGATCGTTCCTTGCAATGATGTTTTATAAAAATACAACCGCTTGCAAAATTTCCCTCTACGATGGTGAATTTTTCGGGGAAAAAAAAAAGGTTGATTGAAAACCTTTTTAGTGATTCAAAAAGGGAAAAAAACAATGGGCAAATTTAGGGTTAATAATTCGTGATGTTATTGAGTAGTTTTTTTGGGGGAACACTCTGGGGAAAATTCGTTGTACAGGTCTTCATTAACAATGCAAAGTTTACAAAGAAACAAATTGGGATTTTATCCTTTGTTTCGCCCTTTAACAACCCTTAAAAATGTTCCCCCCCTTAAGTTTTTCGAATGTCAATGTGCTTTTGCAGGGGCCAAAAATTTTTATCCCCCCAAAACTTGCCCCCATGGGGGCAATTTTTCCATCGGGGTCGGTGAAAGTTTTTTTTTGGGTTTTAAAAATCGGACCGGAAAGGGATCACTTTTGCTCTGTCAGAATGAAAAAATTGGAAAAAAATGGTGTCCTTTTCCCTGAGAGCACAAATAAAACGCCCTTGTAAATTTGAATTTTACCCTTTTTCTAAAGGCTTCTGGCTTTTTTTAAACGTTTTTATCTAGGGGTGGTCAAAGGCTTGGAAACATCTGATTAGTAACGAATTAGACGGGGGGGATGTGCAAAGATGATGGGCTACAAATAATCTACTCAAAAAGACGACCCCAAATTTTTAAAAGAATAGAAAAAATCGGGGGAAAGGAATCTTTTTTAATGTGATGCTAACCTTTCTTTGCGCGTACATTACAAAGTTTCTTTCTTCACACCATCTAAGCTGAAAAATTTGATGTCTTCTTATAAGCGTCTTGATGTCGATCCTAAAACTCGTTCGTCTCCCAAAAACTGAAAGAAATATGGCCCCCTTCATTTTTTTTTAAGCGTCATTTTTCCCATTTACATCAATTCCTGAATGAAGTTGTCTGCCGTTGTCGGGGAAATAGAGTATCTACAAAAAACTAAAAAAACGTTTATTGCGAAAACCTTCCCCGGAAACGCATCAGATAGAAGGTCTTTTTTGGTCATGATTGGGCCTCCTTGATCGATTCGCAATCGGTTGGGATTAGACAGGCTTGCTGTAGCAAAGGGAAGTTTTGGGGGAAAGAAAAAAAAAGCCGTTAAAGAAAAAGTGTTTCGATTCAACGTCAAAAATTGCTCCTGAGCCACCGGTCACATTCTAAAAGGAAAACCCTGTGGCATAAGAGATGGGGATGTTTTGTGAGCTGAGCGTATTTACAGCACGGAACTTTTATTTTTTGGTCCTCGAAAAGTCGGGGTGGGTTTTTTCGAAATTCCAAATTTAAACTCGATAAGGGGAAAAAATGCTATTGTAGTACGATTTCCAAACGGTTTTTTTTTAGCCACACGTTTAAAAGTACCTGAGTATTACAGCCACATCACTCGCTTTGCGATTTCGTGTTTTTTGGGAAAAATAGCCCCCTTTTCTTTTGGAAAAAAACCCCCCCCCAATCGTTTGCACCCATATTAGCAATATTTGGATGTTTTGGAAACTCTGGGGGGAAAACGTGATGACGTAATAAAACAAGTAAAAATCGTTTGAATGTTTTGGGGGGGTAACTTTTGGGGAAAAGTTATGTTAACACTGTCCAAAAACACTTTTTAAAAAACAGTCATTTTTTTCCCCTTTTTCCCCATCGCCCTATAATAAATTCGTTGAGTTGTTTTGGATAATCCCAACCGCAAAAAACCCAAAAATTCCCGCACTACCCCTCATGGGCAGGTTTGGGAGATATCCATAAAGCGATTTTAACTGTGATTCGGTCTTGTTTTTATGGTTTTCGTATGTAATTACATTGTCCCTGATCCATACTAGCACATGTAAACTTTCCTCTACGATCAAAAATGGGAAGAAAAAGGGGGGACAGTTTTCAACAGATCGAAATGTCATGGATATGTGTTACTTAGAGGGGTTTTTCATCAAAATAGTATAAACAATGAAGGTTTTATCAAAATCACTGCGTGTGTAAAACGACTTTCAAGGGGGCACCATTTTAAAAATTAACCCAGATAACTTGTGCGTCCAAGTTGTGAAGTCTATCAACTACAAATTACACAAACTGATCCGCTAAGGGAAAAAATTGGGCGTTACTTTAAACGACTTATTCAAAACTTCCCGGAACGCCATATTTTATTTCCCAAAGGGCTTACAAGGGTTTGGGTGAAAAAGAAGATTTTTCGATTCAAAAGGAAAAAATAGATGTTTGAAAGGGGATTTATAAAGAAAAAATCAAACAACATCGTCAATTTTTTTGAAAACCCCCTAAGGGACTTTTAAGACGTGATGATGAAAAAAACAATGGATATCTTTTTAGTGAGACTGAAGGGGGGGTATTAGAGAAAACAAACTCCTTCATCTCAATTCAGAAAAGGAAAAACACGAAAACCGGTGTGTCAATTGAAAATCTTCATTTTGTTGTGCCTGCTGCCGCCTTCTTGTCCAAAACCCTTTTTTTCGCCAAGCCCTTTCGCGACTCATCTTCGCTAAATCGATTTTGATATTTTTATGAAATAAAAACTACCCGGAACATCGTCCGTTTTTCCATTGATTTTGCCATTAAAAGCGAAAAAAAGTTGCTTTTTTTTGACTAACCCTATCTCATTCACTTCTTTTGGTCAAAGATGTCTTTACGAATTCACTTTTTTGACAAAAACATTATTTTGTCATTTACTATATTTCCTATGGAGTTTTTCTCTTTCGCCATCTTAAGAAGAAGAAACGGGGTTCTTTTGGATCGAAGGTTTATTTTCTTCATCATCTATCGGAGTTCCATTGTCGTGTTAAAATGAAAACTTGTAGATACTTTAAAAATATGGACATTTCTCTTTCTGAGTTTTTGCGCTTGAAAAAACTTTCTGGGGGTGTCTGAATATTAAAAAAAAAGCGGGGTATTTGATCCTCTTTGTGTTGTGTTAACGAAGTTCAGAATCGGCTGCTGCGAATCTATAAGTTCTTTTCAATCAAAATTGGAAGAATCTTTGTAGGCAGCTGAGTGCTTCTCAAGTGCAATGACCCGGGGGAAAAAGGAAAAATTTTTTTGGTGTGGCTTGCGTAAACGTGTCGAACGAGGTAAGTATGGAATGTAGATGAAAACGACCGGAAAGGGTGTGAAAAACCCCGGGGTAAAATTTCTCCCTTCTATTTACCAAGTTGCTACATCTTCATCGAGAATGGGGCAGCTTAGGGGGAATTGTGGGGCCCTTCCCCCCCTCACCGCTGATGAAAAAAGCACTTCAGGTTCGGCGAAATACTTTTCCCCCAGCCAAAATTCCCGTTGTGCAATGACAATTTTTCTGCGACTTAAAAAAGTCATTATGAAGATGGGGTGGTCATCAGACAATTCCCTCTTCTTTAATCTAAAAAAAAAAAAATCAATAATTTTAAGATTATATTTTCTTATATTGTTTACAAAACTTTCGGTATTTTTTTTTAAAATTTTTGAAAAAAAATGATTCCCCTGTATTGTTATGATTTTGGGGTTTACCACTTTTAGAAAAGATAAAAAATATAGTGGGTTTTCTTGTATATGTTTGCCATTCTGCCTGCTTTTAAAATTTTACCAATCCGTTTAAAAATTGCAATTTTTTCATCAGACAGACTACCAAGCAACTTCACAGTTAAAAAGGGTTTAAAAGCTGGAGACCAACAAAAACAGTTGTTAAAGTCAAGAAGTCTTCAGTGTCTTTTTTTTATCTTTTTCTAAAACTTCAAATTTCCCTTGGCATTTACGGTTCTAAAACTTTTAAAAAAGTGGCCCTTGGTTTTATTTGGGGGGCGTTCCGGGGCACGGAATATTTCCCTTGGCAAAATTTGGGGGTCTTTTTTAGAAATACGCAAACGAACGAAACTTTCATGTAGGTGGGGGAAAAGACCCAAAAAGCCGCAAACTAATGGGAATTTATTCTTCTTCAAATGACGAATCTTAGTTGGAAAGTTTGATGTCTGATTCTGTTAATGAGTCTTACCTAGACAGCTGCTTCACGGGCCCCGGTTTAATACCCGGATTCCAACAAAAAATAAAAGTTTTTTTTCATAGGGTAGAACTTCCGAATTCTCTCTTGGACGTTGGGGAATTTTTTTGGTTTTTTATTTGGGAATAAAAATTAATCCGGTTTCCCTAATAAGAGCTCGCTTTTACCTCTTTCTCAAAGTTTTAAAATCTTCCTCCTTTCGAAAGGGAATCTTGGGAAAAAAAAAGAGACCCCTTTTCTTATGAAAAGGGAATTCGGCAGTTGCTGCTAACACCGTCACCATTCAAGCAATAAAGCAAGCAGCCAGCAAAATTTTTGATGGCGTATGAAATTGGGTCTGGACTTTTTAGGGGACTTTGGGGGGCCACCTTTAAAAAAGAGGGTGGAAAATCAAAAAGGATTTTTATCATCTAAACTTTTTTCGTGTAAATACAAATGCTTTTAAATCAACTCAAAAATCGAGTTACCAACCTCAACTCTTTTTGACAATTTTGACGGTGTTGAGGGTTTTGCCCGTTTCCTATCTAATCACTGTCAATCCCCTGTTGCTTGAACGTTTTTTTGGGTAGATGAAAATATTTTAGGGCCCTTTTTCTTTTCTGGTTTTTTGAACCGGGCAAAAATGGAAAAAACCCCCGCAAACTGAAAAGAATTTCCCCCTCAATCGATATATTAAAGAGGTAAAAGACAATCCGCTTGACTGTACCCGGGAATAAAACAGAGGAAAATCGATTCGTTTAAAAAGAAACGCATTTTATGGTAAAGATTTGTTCATTGTTCACCTTATATGATTTTATAAGTTTAGGGAAACTTTCCCTGACGAATATGTTCAAAATCTACTGTCCACTTTTTCAGGGGCTTGTCTCGCATTTCTAACTTTTTGGGTTGGGAACTGAGTCTACTGACATTCTTCTCATAATCTTTCCCATCTGCCCCACTGGTTTTCATCTGAGAATATCGTGGGCCAATCGTAGAAAATATTCGAATATTAGCGTCAGGCTTACTAAAACATAAATAAAAAAATAAACGAAACCCCATTTAAAAGACGGTCGCGACTACAAGATGAAAGCGCCAATGTCTGCAAAATTTGGGATTCGAAAAGAAAAATATGATGTTAGTCATTAAGTCGGAAAAGAATACCATCACACCAAATCTTTCGGAACGAGCCTTTACCGCCAGCGATAGTTTTTTGCTGTTACCCGGCCCCCTTTACCAAATGCTGCGGGCTGCTGAGCGGAGAGTGCATAGGAGGAGGAGGAGGAGGAGGAGGGAGAAGAGGAAGAGGAGGAGGAAAAACGAGAAAGAGAGACCCCTTGTGGGTGATTTTTAAAGTAGCAGCGGGACAGAATGTAGTTGACATGTTAGAGTTGTCGGTTGAGTAGGCTAGGCTTCTTCTTTTCTGGGCCAGAGTAGATATTGCCGGGTGAGTCCCCAGCGGGAGAATGAAACGAACGACTGGCGAGGGGTCTCTTTATAGCGACTGACCCTCCTCCTCCTAGACTCATTATCATATTCGTCAATACGGACTTTCAAAACGTTGAGCGCCGTAGAGTTCTCTGGCGTGGTTCATATCTCGCGGCTTCGGGTCACCCACCTTTTGCAGACCCTGATGAAGTTCACCATAGGACGGCCGAGTTTGTTAAGCAGGTAACCACACGGCAGTCGGTTTCTTCGCATGTTCTCCACAGATGCTCTAGATCAGGATCATCATCTTCTCGCCACTTTTTCAGGCCGATCCAGCACTGGTAGCACGTTACCACATCCTGGCTGGGTTCGTTCGGGCCTCAAAGACGTCAAACGAAACCCGCTTTGAGCCATATCAGGGGGGACTGATTATGGCGTTCGCCCCATTCCTTGCCAAAAGACTGAAAGCGACATTCTAGGTCTTCCCAGTGGAATCTCCTCCAGTTTAGTGGTTCACCACGCGCCGCCGCTCCTCTTTATCATCACGGTCATCGTCATCATCATTCCGCCGCTGGGCTCGTCATTGACGGACTAGGCCCAAGGCTTTATCCAACTCCAGCACGTAGACATTTGCACATTATTTCGCATTTCAAATGGTTGGAAATGGACCCTGTCCTTTGCCTGGCAAAAGCCCGCGGCGATCAAACCCCCCAGACGTCTGTGACTAACGACTGTGTTGTCCGAGAAAAAGCTGTCTTCTTCTTTCCCCCTCCGAAACGGCCTCTCCCAGAATTGACGCATTTGCGCACTAACTGGTGCATTTTTGCCCAGCCGCATGTGTCACGAATGGCCCGCAACGTTCGGGCCCCAGGTCAACAGAGGCATTTTGGCCGTCTTCGTAATACCCCACTCAAAATCGGCGACAGCGTTGGTGTCACGGGCGGACCATATTTGAATGTATTCATTGAGTTTTAGGGGCTTTTCGTTACAGAAGTTACAGCAGCGTATACTTATATGTGGGTTGTAGAGGAGGGGGGGGTAGCTCCTCTGTCCTTCAGTTTGTGCACCGCCCGGTGGATCATGCATCCCCTCAGTAAACCCTCACATGGGAGTAGGGTGGAGTGAAGCAGGAGACCGGGATGAAGATTGTGTGTGTGCTGTCATTTTAATAGGGGTTGCAGGAAGTGTCTTGCACGTTTTCTGTGCATAAAGTGTGCTGTTTGTGCTTGTGTGCGTTGAATGTGAGTAGGTGTTTGTGTGGGGCGAAGGGGGAACCTTCTGCGCTATGCCAGTTTTCGGATTTTCTTTCTTGCTTTTGCTTTGCTGGTAAAAGGCCACGTCCTCTGTTTGTAGCCATGTTTTTTTTCCCACTTAGTCGTGGAGGCAGCGGAACCGGGCCGGAACCCTTCGCTGGGCGGAAGGCAGTCCACTGAATTTTGAAAGGATCTCATCCTTGGGCACCAACAACGTTTTCAGAGTCGTTCCAGGCTCTTCCCTTCTTCGATGGAGGTGGCGTATTTACTGGTAGGCTTTGGGCTCTTCGTGAGTGAAGCTTGCCAGTATTTTCTTCCGTCTTCACTCGCCGTCCTGGTAAATATATATGTTTAGATTATGGTGTGTTTTAATTTCGTTGGGTTTGAGAATTTGTACGCCAAATGGGATTGGCATTTATTTGGTCAGTTCATATTTAAGTGACATTGAGGTCATTTATTTTGGGTTGGATGTTAAGCAATGGCTCTGTTTGGGGAGCTACTTGTATGTTTGACATGTATATCTAGTTTTTACAGTGGAGTCGGTATTTTGGATAAATGTTGGAGTCGGGATATTCCAGAAGCAATACTTAAGATTGAAGCAAAATATTATTTTATTTTTTTATTTTTTTATACATCAAGCCCTGGTCCGGAACGGAACGAGTTGCCGCCGACTAACATTCATTCGCCCTAGCGAGATTTCCGATGTGGCGCTCCCCCTTTGGGTTTCCCGCTCCTTGTCTTGTTTGTTTGTCTCTGTGGTTTTTCTTTTATTTGTTTTGTTTTTATGAAAGTATTTTATAGAAAATATGGAAGAATGAGTGGGGTTTATGGAATTTCATCTGGTATTAATTTAAAATGTAATGTGAACTTCCAAGTGTTTACTGCATTGCAATTTGTAATATGAATGAGAATATAATGTGAAGTATGAGAATTATGAAATTTATTTAAGGAAAAGAGGAAAAACGGCAAGGATTCGGGAATAGATGAAACCAAAAGAAAATAGTGTTTATAAAAGTTTGTTCTTGAATTCTTTAAATTGTACGTACACAGTCCACACATGCCCTGCATTCACACACATAATCTACAATCGTCACGATTGTGCGGCAAGGGACTGACACCGCCGCAGGGCGTTTTCTTGTGCTTTCGTTTCTTCTTCTTGAGGGGAGATGGGCCACAGTTTTTGACGTTGGGCGACCTGGAGGATGTTCCCGGAGGGGAGGATTCTGGAGCCAAACCCTGAGGGGTGCGGGAGTCCGGTGCAGAAGGAGTTTTCTCGACGACAGTGAGGAGCACATCCAGTCGTGCTTCGGAGAGTTAATCCGAGGAACATTCTTGGACAGTCTTCAACACAAAGTTATGTGGCAAGTGTGTGTGGTGCAGGGGCTGTGATTTGTGTGCGTGCGCTAGTGTGTTTTAAATGTATCCGTTATGCCTGTTGGTTGTATTGTTTGTTCTCCTCTTCTTCTATTTGTTGGGGCGGGGGGGGTTTAGCTTTAGATGGTGAAAAGGTCAGGTGGCATGAGATCCGGGTGGTGGTGTTTTTTTGTCGAAGTTCCCATCTATCGGGTTATTTTGCCCAGAGCAACAGTTATTCCTGATAGGTCTATACTTTGGGTTGTTTTTTTTTGTGGGTTATCTTTTTCCTGTCTTTTCCCCTCTTCTTTGATATGTGCCCCCCATCTCATAAATGGAATGTATTGTGTGAGTGATTGAGGTGTTCATTATGTTTGAGTAAATTTGTGTTTTTAAAAATTTAAATAAATGTTATTTGTTCCGTAATTCCTGGAGTTGTCTGGAGGTATGAGTGGTTGAGTGTTGTGCTGCTATGCTCTTTGTCTGTTCCGCCTCATCCCCTGACAGGGTTCTTTTACCCTTGACATTTAGGGGCTCGCCCGGGGATTGAGGTCGGGTAGTATAGAAAAGGGAGTACTAATTTGAGCACACTTGCCTTCCGCACTCCCGGGGGTACGTGTTTGTGTTTGTATCAGTGTAGCGGGGGTTTGGTTGGGGAGAGGGTTCTAGAGTGTAGGGAACCCTCAGCCGGGGGAGCGGTTACTGGTCGGGATTGGCCGCAGCGGAGATTGCGCTTTTTGGTAACGTCGTCGGCATTCAGTTCTGGATCCGAGCCGGTTTTTGTTCGTTGGTACCATCGGTTAGTCGTGTTAGTCGTATTACCATAGTTTTATAGTTTATTTATATATTACTGGGCAAAGTAAGGGGGGGGGTTATTTTGGGGCTAGAGGTTTGCTTGTTGCAGAGTCTTCAAGGTCAGTGTTTGTTCTGACTTAGAAGTAGGTCGCATTTGCCAGTACCCAAGCCTGCGACTGATTTAGCAAGGTGAGGTAGGTAGGCTTGGGGATTCCTTTGTTGTTGCAAAACCCCATGTGCTAGGGAGGGAATAGTCTCTTGCTTTCTTTCGATTACCAAATTGTTAAAATTGTTGCTCATTGCGCTAAGTGATATTTTGCACAGTATAACGATTTTTTTTCTGCTATCTTCTATTATCTTTCGCTTAAGCATTTATATTGTTTACCTAGCCTAATTACCTAATATTAAGGTGAGTGAAAGGTTGGTGTGAACAATAAAGTTGTGGGGGTGTGACAGCCCTTGCGCTGAGCGAAAGTGATTTTTTTTTTATTGAAGAAATTTAAACCTAGATCATTAAATTTTCCCGATAACTTTTTATAAAAATTACCTAGTACCCAAGTTTGCAGACTTGGGGCCCGTTTCCGGGGAAGAAAAAAAAACCCGGTTGTGCGTGCGTGTTTCCCGACTTTTTCTTCCGGAGTCTAATAGTCCCGTGAAAGTGGTAGCCGTTGACGTTGGTTCATTTTTAAAAAAAAAAAAAATCAGTTGCGCTGCCGTTGTGTACACGGTCGTGCGTGTTTACCGTTTCAGTTTTTGCGTGCATTCCGACGTTTGTTGCTTTTATCCGTTTTTTTAAATTACAAACGTATGAAGATTTGTTTACTTCATGCTCCGTCGTTTCTTTGTTTACTGCGAGGTCCTTGTTTACCCTAACGTCATGGGGTTTAGCAGATTCAGATTTGACTAGTGTAGCGAGTTTCAGAAGATAGGCCTTCTTTGATACTAGTATTTGTCGAGAGAAGGAAATCGTGGAAACCCTTAGGCTGAGACACATTGAGGTGTCAGCCGTTAAATTTTGTAAATCTGGGTCATTCTCTGTTCTGTTGTTGAGACAGTTGGTCACGTGAGTGAAACTTTTCGCCTGAGACTAGACATTTCTGGAGCTGAAATTGATAGGGGGGAAACATTTGTGATTGCGGGGAACCAAAGGGTTTAACTGGCTGGCAGGGATCAGTCACGGGGAGTGGACCGAAGGGTTTTCCAATTTTGCCAGACATTTTGGTTTTGTGGGTAGACATATACATTCCCTCTTTTTGGAATTCTCACTTGCAAGGTCAGAGTTTTTGTGTTTTGATTTGTGTTGAGAGACCCCAGTCAGCAGGTTACACTTAGCTTATTTGGCCGCATTGAGGTGACGGGGTTTATAATCAAATACTCTTGAAAAAAAGAGAGTGGAACTTAATTTGTTAGAGGTGAGAGGGTGTACACTTATGGGAACTTGGTTTTGAATCAGGTTAGTGGCAGAGCATAATAGTGTTCACTAGGGCTACAGGGGAAAGTCGTTACCTCACCCATCCCAGGTAAAAGGGACTGGAATTGTGCGGGGACTAAGTATGCCTACGTCCCCTACTACTACGCGGGTGACAATTGGAACAACTACACAAGTTGTCTTTTCGTCAGGCGAGGTTCAGCCGGCCATCGTTGCTTCCCCTTCAGTGTTTTTTGCCATCTACCTCCCAGGGAGTTTAGGCCTCCTTATGGTGGTACGCCACCGCCTACCTTGAGATATCGACCTCCAATAGTGCCTCTCAGGGTGACTACTTGCCGAGGTTTACACCTCCGCCTTATACTTCTGGATACCCAACCCCTGGATCCTTTCATGATGATGAAACTTGAGAAAAAGAAAAAAGAAGCCAAGGGAAAAACGGGAAAGGGAAAAAGAGAAGCCAAGGAAAGATGGAAAAAGGAAGAAAGGAGGGAAGAAAGAGAAGCCAAGAAAGAAGGGAAAAGGAAGAAAAAGAGGCAAGAGAAGAAAGAAGAAAAAGATGGAAAATGGAGATGGAAGAGAGACGGTTGGAAAGAGAAGAGAGGGAAAAGGCGATGGCAACAAGAGATGGAAAAAAGCGACAAGAGCGAGAACAGAGGGCGGCGGGTTTAAGAAAAAACAGAAAAGATGCAAGAGAGCAAGGGAACAGGAGTTCCAAGCAAAGATGGAGGAGGAAGGAAATCGTCTAAGGACAGAAGTGCTAGAGCAATTGGGTATTACTTCCGGGGGGGAAACTACTTCTTCACCTGATGTTCAAGATCATCACAAAGTGCCGAGGGAACCCGAATTAACGTGAACCTGCACTTAGCACCACCCAAGTTACATATGCCTGTGTACAGGGAGGGATCCATTGATTTCCTTCCTTGAACACTTGAATCAGTGGGAGAGAGTTTCCACTTGAGTAATGAACGAAGGCACTATATCTTGTTGGAAACTTGACAGGAAAAGCCAAGGAAGCCTTCATCAACTTCCACAAAGAACCAATTACGAAGAATTAAAGGGTGCTTTGCGCCGGAGGATGCACATGACTACAGAATCGTATAGGCGCAGTTCCGCACCATGAAGAAGATGGCAGATGAAACTTTCCAACAGTTCGGAGACAGACTGTCAAGTGTTAGGCTATGGTTGGAAACTGCGAAGATGGATGTAAAAGATTGTGTCCTGCTGGAACAACTCATGAACTATGTTTCACCTGACTTACAGTGCAAGTTAGGAGAGGCCCAACCAGAGTCATTAAGCAGGCCATCCGAATTTCGGAAGCTTTCGGGGGATGCCCGACGTTATTTTAGACCAGCGTACCAGGGACAAGCAAGGAAAACGCAAAGGAAACCCAACACTGGACCAGCCTCTCAGCCTGAGAGTATGCTAACTTCTCCAAAGGAAATGCGAAAGAGCGCCTTAGGAAGTGCTACTTGTGCGGTGATCTCACCACTTCGTGAAGGACTGCCTAAGCGACTCCCTTTTGGGCCCAAGACATTTACCCACACAAAGGTGGCTTTTTGGGAAAAGTGAGATCACAACACCATCCTGCCCCACGTTTCCTCGGTGGTGTGCGGCCAAAGCCATTGAAGCCATTCGTGACACTGGAGCCACGACAATATTCGTCGACGAGAAGTTGGTACCCCCTGAGGCACCACGTGAAGAGAATGTCCCGGTATCGGGGATCGAATCTTCCTTCAAGGTGAAAAGGTGTACCGTCCGGGTGGATATTCCACACCATACTTTCAAGGGAAGGTATGGGGAGTGGCATTAAAGGGAGCCAGCATATTCCCTTCTGATTGGGAACTCGATATGTTTTGAGGATGGGCCCCACCAGTGACATTTCAGTCGAGTTACCGCAGGAAGTATTTGTGGCTGCCACTACGCGTTCACAAACGCAAAGAGAAAAAGAGGCTTTGAAGCCCCTACTGAAACCATTGTCCCAGCATGACATGGTAACGTTGGTTCCAGCTGCCATGCGAAGTCTTCAGGGTAAGGATCCTACGAACAACACCATTCGGAGTATGGTAGGGAAACCTCCCAAGGACAAGAGGAATGGATCAGTGTCGTTCATCAAGCGACAAGGAAATTTATACCAGACAATTTGCCCTCGCGAAAACTGACAGTAACCCAGCTGTGTGTGCCTTTAAAGCGTTACGAAGCACAGTTTCTACGCCTTGGACACAACACTCCTAAGGCAGACATTAGGCACAAGGCGTACACTGGAAAGAAACCAACACGACTTCTACTGGCCTGGAATATCTCAAGATATTCGTACCAGAACAGATGCGTCCCGCACTGGGTTGGGGCAGTGCTCTTGCAGGATCAAGGGAAAGGATTTTTGCCCATCGCCTTCGCAAGTAAGAAACTAGTGGGAGCGGAAAAGAAATTACCACACTATCGAGCAGGAATGTCTTTTCAGTGGTGGGGCCACACGCCGATTCTACCCCTTTCCCTTTCGGGCGAGAATTTGTTCTCCAGACGGATCACCATCGCCTTGCGTATCTATTTTCGCATTCGGGCCGTCAGCCCACGCCTTATGGGATGGGCACTTGAATTACAGAGTCTGGCTTTCTCTTTTCAGGGATATCCCTGGACGCTGCAATGTGGAAGCTGACTACCTGAGTCGAATGTCTTAATTCCCATGGAGTACAACCCCGTGTTGTGAAAAGGAGAGTGCCTGTGTATAATCTTTTTTTTAAGGATGTGCGGAGGGTGTGATAAGAGTAGCCGCTTGTGTGCACCATTCAAGGAACTTTCTAAAGTGTGAAGATTGATAGTGGGTTTTATTATGCATGATTGTATATTTAGACCAGTTCCATTCGGGCTGCATCAAGCTGTGTTCATTGGACAAGCTTTTTTTGGTTGGGGGGTAGTGTCACGGGCGGACCAGTTATTTGAATGTATTAATTTAGTTTTGATGGGCTGTTCGTTACAGAAGTTGACAGCAGCGTATACTTGTATGTGGGGTGTAAGGAGAGGGGGGTAGTCTCTGTCACATTCAGTTTGTGCACCGCCCGTGTGGATCATGCATCCCCCCAGTAAACCTCACATAGAGTAGGTGAGAAGTGAAGCAGGAGACCGGGGTGAAGATTGTGTGTGTTTCTGTCATTTTAATAGCGGTGCAGGGAAGTGTCTTGCACGTGTTCTGTGCATAATGTGCTGTTTATGCTTGTGTGCGTTGAATGTGAGTAGGTGTTTGTGTGGGGCGGAAGGGGAACCTCTGCGCTATGCCAGTGTTTCGGATCTTTCTTTCTTGCTTTTGCTTTGCTGGTAAGAGGCCCGTCTTCTATTGGTAGCCATTTCTTTTTCCACTTAGTCGTGAGGGCAGCGGAACCGGGCCGGAAAACCCCTTTGCTGGGGGGAAGGGAGTCCACTGAATTTTGAAAGGATCTCAATCCTTGGGCACCAACAACGTTCTTCAGAGTCGTTCCAGACTCTTACCTTCTTCGTTTGGGGTGGGGTATTTACTGGTGGGCTTTGGGCTCTTCGTTGGTGAAGCTTGCCCGTAGTTTTCTTCCGTCTTCACCCGCCGTTCTGGTAAATATATATGTATAGATATGGTGTGTTATAATTCGTTGGGTTTGAGAATTTGTACGCCAAGATGGGATTGGGATTTTTTTTGGTCAGTTCAAAATTTAAGTGACATTGAGGTCATTTATTTTAGGTCGGATGTTAAGCAATGGGTCTGTTTGGGGAGCTACTTGTATGTTTGACATGTATATCTAGTTTTACAGTGGAGTCGGGCATATTTGGATAAATGTTGGAGTCAGGATATTCCAGAAGCAATACTTCAAGGATTTAAGCAAAATAATTTTTATTTATTTTTTTTTAAACATCAAGTCTGGTCCGGAACGGAACGAGTTGCCGCCGACTAACATTCAGTCGACTAGCGGAGGATTTCCGATGGGGGCGCTCCCGCCATTGGGTTTCCGCTCCTTGTCTTGTTTGTTTGTCTCTGTGGTTTTTCTTTTATTTGGTTTTGTTTTTATGAAAGTATTTTATAGATAATATGGAAGAATGAGTGAGTTTTATGGAATTTCATCTGGTATTAATTTAAAATGTAATGTGAACTTCCAAGTGTTTACTGCATTGCAATTTGTAATATGAATGAGAATATAATGTGAAGTATGAGAAATTTGAGAATTATAGTTAAGGAAAAGAGGAAAACAGCAAGGATTCGGAAATAGATGAAACCAAAAAAAAATAGTGTTTATAAAAGTTTGTTCTTTGAATTCTTTAAATTGGGACTACACAGTCCACACATGCCCTGCCTTCACACACATAATCTACAATCGTCACGATTGTGCGGCGAGGGACTGACATCCGCTGCAGGGCGTTTTTTGTGCTTTTGTTTCTTCTTCTTGGCGGAGATGGGCCACAGTTGCTGACGTTGGGCGACCTGGAGGATGTTCCGGAGGGGAGGGTTCTGGAGCCGAACCGAGGGGGGCGGGAGTCCGGTGCAGGAAGGAGTCCTTCTCGACGACAGTGAGGACACATCCATCGTGCTTCGGAGAGTTAATCCGAGGACATTTTTGGGCAGTCTTCAACACAAATTATGTGGCAAGTGTGTGTGGTGCATGGGCTGTGGATTTGTGTGCGTGCGCTAGTGTGATTTAATGTATCCTGTTATGCCCTGTTTTGGGTTTTATTTTTGTTTCTCCTCTTCTTCTATTTGTTGGGGCTGCTGCGGTAGCTTTAGATGTGATAGGTCGGGTGGCAGTGAGATCCGGGTGGGGGTGTTTTTATGTCGAAGTTCCCCTTATCGGGTTATTTTGTCCCGTAGCGACAGTTAGCTCCTGATAGGGTCTATACTTTTGGGGTTTTTTTTTGTAGTTATTCGTTTTTCCTGTCTTTTCCCCCCCTTCTTTGATAGGTGACCCCATCTCATAAATGGAATGTACACTCCCCGCAACAAGTTAAGGAAAAGCTTACAGAAATGCTGTTAAATGTGTTTTTTAAAACAGAAGAGGAAAACAGTTTACTCGAATGTTTCGCCCCGTCATTCAGCCACCTGTGGCACAATTTCAATGAAAGCCATTCCACGTCGTTGAACAATCCAGTAATAAAAAAAAGACACCCCCATTTTAAAGTCAGCAGCAGTCAATAGTGGGTGTGGCCGCCATTCTGAGCCACACATGCTCTGCACCAACGCCGCATGGAATGGCCAGGGTTGTAAGGGTTTTGTTGCGGGTGGCCCGCCATTCCTGCTACAGGAACTGGGTCAGCTGGGCCACATCAGCGGGCGGAGGGTGGTTGTCAGCAACTCGTCTACCCAGGACGTCCCACAGGTGCTCTATCGGTGCCAGGTCTGGAGAGCGCGATGGCCATTCCATGCGTTGGATCCCTGCTGCTGGAAGAAGTCTCGTACCACGTGGGCTCGATGCGGAGGGGCGTTGTCGTCCTGGAGAGTCGCACCAGGACCCATGGCCTGGAGAGCTGGCTGCACAAGGGGGCGGACGATCTCATCCCCATAACGCTGACCAGTCAAAGATCCCTGGATGACGTACAGGGGGGTTCTGCCATGGAGATGAAACCACCCCACACCATTACCGAACCACCTCCATAACGGTCAACCTCACGAATGGTGGCGGCAGTGAATCGTTCTCCTTGTCTGCGCCAGACTCGTCTCCTGCCATCATTGAATGAGACAGTGAAACGTGACTCATCGGTAAAGAGGATCCTCGACCACTGCTGCCTGTTCCAATGCTGATGGAGGCGGCACCACACCAGGCGGGCCTGTCGGTGACCCTGAGTCAGTGGAATTCGGATGGCTGGCCGACGAGACTGGAGGTCAAATTCATGAAGGCGGTTGCGGACAGTGGAAACACTGACATTGACATTTGCTGCTTGCATGAGGCACGTCTCAGCATGGGTGTTGTGACTGTTCTGTCCCGTATAGTTGACAGGTAGAGAAATCGGTCATCCCGTCGACTGGTGCAACGAGGACGTCCAGTGCGCGCCCGTTCTTCCGTCCTGCCCGTTGTCGCATAACGTTCATTGAGTCTGTGAATGACTGAGGCCGACACCTGAAGACGTCTGCCCACCTCTCGTAAAGACACACCCTCTGCTAGCCACGCCAGAGCGCGCCCGCAGTCACTGCACTCGGTCGTCTTCTTGGAGGCATGTCTGGTTGTGTCGTTTTAATGCCCTTTCTGATACCCATTTTGGTGCAGTTTGTGCGGATCAGTGTTCACAGTTGTCAGTGCTTGCACGTGCAACCTGCCGAATCGCTGCACATGCCCGATCTGGTCAGCAGGGGCTTGTTCCACGGTCAGTGCAATTTCCTCATTTGCACGAATGTCCCGCCGCTGGCGAGGCATTGAGTGGCAGAGTGGTGAGTACAGGAATCATACCGGTGTGTCGAGCAATGTTTCAAGTACCGTTCTGCTGCATTTTTTTCCAAAATGGGCGGCCTGGCCTTTTTTACTCATTTCATTTAAGAAGATACAAAAAACGTAGGGCGTTCCTTAACTTGTTGCGGGGAGTATATGTGTGAGTGATTGAGGTGTTCATTATGTTTGAGTAAATTTGTGTATTTAAAATTTAATAAATGTTATTTGTTCCGTAATTCCTGGAGTTGTCTGGAGGTAGTGAGTGGTTGAGTGTTGTGCCGCTATGCTCTTTGTCTGTTCCTGCCTCATTCCCCAGACAGGGTCTTTTACCCTTGACAGTTGCGAGTCCTGCCCTAGCGAATCGCAATGAGCGTTATAGTCTTTGGATCGTTGTTTTTTCAAAATCCACCTGGACAGACCGCGTTCTAGCGTCGCGTCATCTCGCAAGTACTTTTCCACCATCATCCCCATGACGAATCTATCATCATCATAGTCATCTTCATCATCTTCAAAGTCCTCGTCATCATCATCATAGTCATCATCGTACTCATCATCATCGTACGGTCCCACATCCAAAGCTTTCAGCAGCTTCTCCTGATCCGCTACATTTCTGTTTCGCACCAGTTGGATCATAAACCTGGGCACCGGGGGCAGGTACTTGTTGTGGCATATCTCCACCACCTTGTTTTTCAACTGACTCGACATCACCCCGCTCTGGATCAGTTTTGTCAGGAACCGGTTGTAACAGTCAGCCTCTTCCACCGGTCCATGATACTTTTCGCGATCAGTAACTCCGGCCTAGGTTCTTCTATCAGCGACAACAAGGCATCGGCTCGAACGAGGGGCCTGGAAAATGTTTTGTTCCAGCGAGAGTACCCCTCCGGCCCCCGCAAGAGCTTCCTCAGCACGCGTTTGATATCGGACGCCAGGACACTAGCCAACACGTATTTGTTTCTGTTGAAGATAGCACCGGTGGTGGCCAAACTTCGCAGCTGCGGGAGGGGAGGTTTCCACGATTTTGATGACGATGATGAATGGCGGTTGACTACTACCGCGGAGTTGGTAGTCAGATCTTCCAAGCAGTCAGATCTTCTCCGTCTTCGTTCACCACTTCCATGTTGGTGTCCTCTTCCTCCTGGGCAGAGAGTGATGTAGCGCCAACGGGAGAAGGGTTGCGCCTCATCATTGTCTCGCGCCACGCCGTGGTGGTTGTGGTGGTGGGTCTTGATGCTGCTGCTGCTGCTGCGGTGGTGGCTGTGACTAACAAGTGCGGGTGTCAGTGGCATATATATATATATAGTTCCTCCTCCGCCGCGGCCTCTCAAGTTATGCAGTGGTATCTTTTTCTTTCTGACTTTCAAATGTGAGGCGAAGATGTCTCTAACCACCGTTAGGAACCGAATATAAAAAGTAGATCGCGTTCACGATCCAAGTTTGTTTTTCTCTCAACACTCCACAACGAAAGGGCAGTAGTTAAATTCCATTCGCTTTATTTCATCATCTTGTTCTTGTCCACGACCTCGCGCGTGTGTGTGTGTGAAGAAATCTCAAAATGCTAGGAACCCGAATATTATTAGAAGAAGGAAACGATTACCTTTACATTCACAATCTCAAGAGGGTGAGAAGAGAGCGGGGAAAAAAACCAACCATTTGGGGCTTTTACGGAAACATCAACTTTTGTCGCGCCTCCAAAGGGTAGTAGGTAAACTTATTTCTTCAGCAATCTTTTCTTTTTTTTCTCTTTCCCACCATGCCCGCGACGAAGAAAAAGTCTTTCGACTAATTATGATGCGACGAAGTCTCCACCACCAACCGCAACAACAATAATAGGAACCGAAGAAAATACTACAAAGAAGTAGATTTTCATCCAAGTTTTTTTCCCCAACACAAAAAATCGAAAGGGGTTAAAAAAACACAAAAAAAACCATCGGTTTTACAGAAACACCACCACCAACTTTTTATTTTTTAAGAAGTCCGAAAGGGTTTTCTTTGCTTTAGATTTCTTCAAGTCCCAAAAGGATGGGTGTCAACTTATTTCTTCCAACAACATCTTTATTTTTCTTTTCCCCCGAGCGTGTGAGAGGAAGACTTTCGACTACGATGATGATGCGAAGTCACATAATACCTCACGTTCACAATCCGAGTTCGTTCGAAAGTCCAAAGGGTAACAACCGTTATTTCAAAGTCGCAGCATCTGGTTGTTTCGTTTTCACGAAGAAGAAGTCTTTCGAATATGATGATGCCAATACCATCACCAACGTTTTACTTTACGTTTACAATCCACGTTTTTTTTCCCTTCTTTAAAAGAATAAAACCATTCGCTTTATTTCAAGTTTCAAAACATCTTTTTTAATTAAATTTCCCACGCGTGATGAAGAAGTCTTCCGACTATGATGATCTGACGAAGTCTTAATACAAGCACCACCACCACAACAAGAAAAGGAACCGAATTTAAAAACAAGTAGCTTACTACATTCACATAACAATCCAAAAGTTGTTTGGGTTTTTTCTTTTTCTTCCCAAGTCCAAAGATTAAAAAACCACCATTCGCTCAAGTTGCAACACCAACCATTTACTTTACGTTCACAAAATCCAAAGAGTTAAAAAGCTCGCAAGTTGGAGCATCCGTTTTCTTTGCTTTTCCTTTTCGTGCGAAGAAGTCTTTCTTCGAAGTCTCTAAAAACAACAGCACCAACAACAGGAACCGAATATACGAAAAGTAGATTACTAATACTACATTCACCAATCCAAAGTGGGTTTTTGTTGTGTGTTTTTTTTTAATATAAAAGTCCATAAGGGCTGGGTAAACTTATTTCTTCAAGCAACTTTTTTTTCTTTTCTTTCGCGCGGGTGTGAAGAAGTCTTTCGGACTACGATAAAGATGCAAGTACACAATACCTCACGTTCACATCCGAGGTTCGTTCGAAAGTCCCAAGGGTAAACAACAGTTAATTTCAAGTCGCCAGCATCTGGTTGTTTCGTTTTCACGAAGAAGAAGTTGTCGGCATATGCTGGTTGCCAATACAATCACCAACGTTTTTACTTTACGTTCAGCAATCACGTTGTTTCCCTTGAATCAAACCCATTCGCTTTAGTTCAAGGTTCTAGATCTTTTTTAAAATTAAATTTCCCACGCGTGCTGAAGAAGTCTTCCAACTTGAAGATTCGGGACATAGTCTTAATACAAGCACCACACCACCAACAAGAAGAGAACGAATTTTAAAACAAGTAGCTTACTACTTCACCTAACAATCAAAAGTTGTTTGGGATTTTCTTTTTTTCCCAAGGCCAAAGGTTTAAAAAAAAACCACCATTTGCTCAAGTTGCCACACCAACCATTTACTTTACGTTCACAAAATCCAAAAGAGTTAAAGCTCGCATGTTGGAGCGTCGTTTTCTCCGTGCGAAGAAAGTCTTTCTTCGAAGTCTTCCCCCCACCAAACACCAAACAACAGGCACGAAAATACGAAAAGTTGCTACTAATACTACATTCACAAATCCAAAGTTGTTTTTTGTTGTGTGTGTGATTTAAGATAAAAGCTCCCCAAAGGGCGGTAAAAACTTATTTTCTTCAAGCAACATTAATTTTCTTTTCTTGCGCGCGAAGGTGTGAAGAAGAGTCTTTCGATGATGATGCGACGTCACACAATAACTCACGTTCTCAATCCGAGGTCGTACGAACGTCACAAAGGGTAACCAAACCCGTTATTTCCAAAGTCGCCAGCCTTGGGTTGTTCGTTTTCACGAAGAAGACGTCTGTCGAATATGATGATGCCAATCCATCCACCAACGTTGTACTTTACGTTCACAATCACGTTTTTTCCATTGAAATAAAAACCATTCGCTTTATTTACAAGTTCATAGCATCCTTTTTTAATAATAATTTCCCACGCGTGATGAAGAAGTCTCTCGATTGATGATCTACCAAGAGTCTTTTATACAATGCACCACCAACACAACAAGAAGAGGAAATCAGAATTTTAAAAACAAGTAGGTTACTACTTACGTTCCAAATCCAAAGGTTTTTTGGGTTTTTCTTTTTCTTCCCAAGTCCAAAGGTTTACAAAAAGCACCATCGCTCAAGTTGCTACACCAACCATACTTTACGTTACAAATCATGAGTTAAAAAGCTCGCAAGTTGGATCGCGTCTGTTTTTCTTTTCGCTTTTCCGTGCGAGAGTCTTCTTCGAAGTCTCTAAGAACAACAACACAAACAACAGGAACCGATATACGAAAGTAGATTACTAATATACCATTCAAAAATCCAAAGTTGTTTTTTGTTGTTGTTGTTTTTTTTTTAATATAAAAAGTACAAAGGGCGGTAAACTTATTTCTTCAAGGCAACATCTATTTCTTACTTTCGTTGCGGGGTGTGAAGAAGCAGTCCTTTCGACTACGATGCGATGCGAAGAGTCTCTCTAAACAAAACACAACCACCAACAATATAGAACCGAATATAAACCTCACAAGGTTGGGTTGTTTAATGACGAAGTCAAAAACCAGGCGCTTCAAAACAACACCACCACCACACCAACAACAACAGGAACCGAATATTACAAGTAGACAAACCAAAGTTGATTTTTTTCTTCTACCCACATAAGTTTCAAAAAGGGGTCAATCAACACCACCAGCATAACAAATGGAACGAATATACAAGTTGATTACTACTACTACTAGTATCTTAAGGGTCACACACAATCCAACAGTTGGTTGGTGTTGTTTTTCCCACCACAGGTCAAAAAGTAAAACCGTTCGCTTTATAGTACAATCCAAAAGTTGTTGCGGTTTTGTTCGATTCTACCACAAGTCAGTAAGGTATAAAACATTCGGTCATTTTTTTTCCTTCAAGTCCAAAAACGGTAAAACCATTCGCTTTTGTAGTACAATCAAAAAGATCTTGCGGTTTTATTTACCCACAAGTCAAAAAAGGTTTAAAACCATTCGCTTTATAATAGAGAAACCGAATGTAAAACGTAGACCGTCAAAGGTTGTTGTTTTTGTTCTACAAAGTCTCAAAAGGGTCAATCAACACCACCACAACAATAGGAACCGAATATACAAGTAGAATTACTACTATACTACTATCGTAAGGGTCACAAAACAATCAAAAAGGGGTTGGGTTGTTTTTTCCACCACCGAGTCAAAACAGGTAAAAAACCGTTCGCTTTGTACAAATCCAAAAGTTGTTGCGGTTTTATTTTCTACCACAATGTCAAAGGGTAAAACTTTCGGTCGTTTTTTTGTCCTTCAAGGCAATAAGGTAAAAACATTCGTTTATAGTACAAATCCAAAAAAACCGTTGTTGCGGTTTTTTTAATCTACACAAGCAAAAAGGTAAAACCATTCGCATTTTGTAGTACAATCCAAAACGATTGGTTGCGGTTTTATTCTACAACAAGTCAAAAGGTAAACCATTCGCTTTTGTAGTACAATCCAAAAAGATCTTGCGGGTTTTATTCTACCACAAGTCAAAAAGGTTAAAACCATTCGCTTTATAGTACAATCCCAAAAAGTTGTTGTGCTTTTTATTCTTCCACAAGTCAAAAAGGTACAAACCATATTCGCTTTATAATAGGAACCGAATGCAAACGTAGACCGTTCCAAAAGGTTGTTTGTGTTTTGTCTACAAAATCAAAAGGGGTCAATCTAACACCCCACCAACAAATAGGACCGAATTTACAAAGTAGACTACTACTACTCTAGTATCTTAAGGGTCACACAACAATCCATAAAGTGGTGGTGGATTGGTGTTTTTTCCACACAAGACAAACAGTAAACCGTTCGCTTTATGAGTACAATCCAAAGTTGTTGCGGTTTTATGTCTACCACAAGTCAAAAAAGGTTTTACAAACCATCGCTATATAGGTACAATTCCAAAAAAGATTGCGGTTTTATTCTTCCCCAAGTCAAAAAGGTAGTAAAACCATTCGGTCGTTTTTTTTTTCCTTCCAAGTGAAAAAGGTAAATTCAATTCGCTCTTTGTAGTACAATCCAAAAGTTTGTCGCGGTTTTATTCTTCCACACAAGTCAAAAGGGTAAAACCATTCGCTTTGTAGTACAATCCAAAAAGATGTTGCGTTTTATTCTTCCCCAAGTCAAAAAGGGTTAAACATTCGCGTTTGTAGTACATCCAAAAAGTTATTGCGGTTTGATTTACCCCAGTCAAAAAAGCAAACCATTCGCTTTATAATATAAATTAGATTACCTTACGGTTCATTTCCAAGTTTTTTCAAGTCTTGCGGTTTCGTTTTACCACGCCCCCACCACAGCCAATCGCTTCATAAATTCATATTTTAAGTCCGGGTTCCACGATGAGCTCACGAGGCTATTATTATCACAGCTTCTCTATCATCATCGAGGACTTTTTTTTTTTATTTGTAATTTCGAAACTTATTTAGCAGCTCGGTTTTTTTTAAAAAGGAAGAAGCTTATTTATTAACGATCCCGACCACGACCGGCGACTACCGAGTCTACCCACCCCACTCCCGAGGGTACACGGAATATATATAACTCCATCCACCACCACACCGATACGTCCAGGAATTCCTAAAGTAAAAGCACGTAATCATGTGGAAAGTACAGTCATCACCATCATGGGGACAAAAAAAAACCAATGCGATAAGTACTAGTAGTTAGTTAGTAGTTGCAAAAAAGTAGAAGCCCACTACTTACTCATCTATCATCTTCATCAATCATCATCATCATCATCATCATCCTCATCATCATCATCATTGATTTATTACCAAGAAAGAAGTGAGGAGGTCGTAATTATAGACGCTAATTCAGCCCACCGCTAATAAGTCCAGGAATACCTTTAATCCCGAAAGTAAAATGCCATATCATGAACGTGATACTCCTTGAGTTTTGTCATGTACCGATTCAGATTCAGATGAGAAAGTACCAAATCGTTCCATCATCAGGACAAACAAAAACAATTTGTTATGTAGTAGTAGTAGTAGTAGTAAGGAGGACCCACGACTTATCATACTTCATCATCATCATCATTCGAGTATCAAGAAGAAAAGGAGGAGGAGGCTCGTCATTATAGAGGAGGCTCATAGCAGACGCCTAATAATCATTCCCTTGAAACGAAAATACCCCCTTTAACAGCACACACAACACACACACCGCACACGGCAGTGCTGCGAGGATTTTATTTTCAAGAGAAAGTTGTACACGCTCAAAAACAGATACAAACTTTTAGTCGAACTAACATATTTTACAGTCCTTCATCATCATATCGGTGGCTATTAGGCATTTTCAGCCTTCTCAATGTAGGATAATTTACAGTTTTAGCGCGAGAGTAGTGTTTGGTTTATGCTCGCATAAAGCACACACATCAAGCAATCAAACGAGACATATTTGTTGAAACATCCGGCGAGACACGTTCTGAACAGTTTGTGCTCATTGACTGACTGGCAAGTTTTTATTCGAGTAAGAACGATTCTGTTAGTGGGGAAAGAGAAAAAACGAAAAGTTTGCTTTTGACAGTTTTAGTCAATTTTAATGCGTTGAACAGGCGCCCTCTAGTCGCAGATCGACCTGGAGGTCGAAGAAGACGGGAGAGAGTGGGAGAGAGTATGTACTTTTTTTTTTCTTAATCCTTATCTTTCGTAACATATCCGGTGGACACGTTAGGCATTTCAGCCTTCTCCATATTTGAAGAAATGTTGAATGCTGTACTTTTCCGTATAACTTGAAAAATATAAAGGTAAAGGAAAAAGGTACTTTTGGAGAAGTCTTCAACGTTTCGTGCGTAGCAACCATGGTCACGAAGATGAAGTGTTGAGGTTTGTAGTGGAAGCTGGCAGGTTTCTTGTGACCACACGTTCAGCCAACAAGGTAGGGGTGGGGTGGGAAAAGGTGAAACTGTATTTATATGGTCAACAAAAAGGGGTGGGGCAAAGGGGGGCGGGGGGGGGGGGAACGGTGGGAGGGAGAGGATCATCTGGGTGGTGATTTTCAGAGAAAGGGGAGGGGTGGTGGAAAGGAAAACTGTTGGTATAGAACATGGGGGGGGGGGGGGGGTAGCAGGGAGGGAGGGGACGGGGGTTGCAGCTTGGAGAAACAAGGTTTATTCCTGTCTTGAGTCCGTAAGGAAAGACTCAAAGTGCCAAGGCGTTGTATTAGCTGGCTTTCCATGAATTTGCGGGTACTGGCCCTCTTTTTGTCCATTCGCCAAATCGCTGCCACTCTGATGTGCGACAGGTTATGGTGTTCAGAAGTAAGTGGTTTGACCACTGGTGTTTCTTTTCCTGTCGAATGTTGTCTGTGTTCTTTGACGCGATATTGAGTGATCTGTATGTTTTCTCCTACATACATTCATGGCACACAGGTACAGGTCAGGACATAGACAAACATTTTGAGTTTGCATGTGAACGGGATTTCACCGATACTTATAATCTGATGGGCCTTGGATAGTCATAAAACCCCCCCCCTCAAAAAAAAAATTTAAAACTTGTTGCCAGGGTTATAAAAGTACAGGTTTTCCATTTAGGATTCTTGCCAAGGGAAAATTGCCAGTTTGAGCAGAAGGGTTATGTAGAATGGAAGGGCAGCATGCACAAGATGGTCACCCAGGCTTTTGTCCCTCTTGAAAGCCACAAGTGGAGGTTGGTTGAATGTATCTTTGTGTTGGATCGTTCTCAGGACCGAGAGTGTGAACAAGAATGTTTTTCAGGGTATGTTGTGTGGGTGTTAGGGCAGTCAGGTATGCAATCGGTCCGTCTCTACCGCATCGCTTCTTTGCTTTTGAGAGCTTGGCATCTCGGCCCCCTCCCCCCCCCCCCCCCCCCCCCCCCTGGGGAATTGACTTGGCTCGTTCCAGGGCTGATTGTATCAAGGCTAAAGGGTAGCCTCTGGCAGTGAAAAAAAGTGCCATGGTTGGTTGCTCTTTCACAAAAGCCCTGTCTGAGCTGCAGAGTCTGCGCAAGGCCTCAGGACCTGGAAAAGGGATGCTGTCTTTGGATGCAGGTGGGTGCTGGATGAGAAGAGAAGGTACGAATGAGATCTGTTGGTTTATAATGTCTGTAGTATGGAGGGATAGTGAGTCTTTCGGATGTTGACAAGTATGTCGAGAAAAGCATAGGACGAGTCAGAAATTTCATAGGTAAGCTTGAGGGGATGGGATGGAAGTTGTTCGCAAAAACTGAAATGAAGTCAAGAGTTCTTGTTAGGGAGCGTGAATATGCCAAAGCAATCAGCGATGAATCTTCTAATGACTTCTGGTAGGTGTATCCAGGAAATTGGGAGAAAGATCTGGGATTCAACAGTAGCTCCAAGAACGGCAGATAGGATGGACCCATTCGTGTCCACATTGCACTCCCTTTGTCGTTGATAAAATTCATCACGAACTCAACGTGTGGGAGGGTCAAGACAAGCTCTGTCAAGCGGTTACAATATGTGTAGTTGTGTCAACTTTCAAGGCAACTCTGGGTCCATGAAGAGTTTCACAGCAAAGACAGCACCATCTTGATGCGGGATGTTAGTGTATAGTGAAGTAACATTCCATAGTAAACAGCATCGGTATTCAGTGTCTTGTGGGAAGACGTATTTTGTTAGGTCTGTAGGCGTGATTGGTATCTTTCACATATTATAGTGGCAAGGAATGGGACAAAGAGGAGCTGAAAAACTGGTCAAGGAACCTGGGAGACTTGTGCTGTAGGGGCAGGAGCAGGCTGAGGGAAATGGTCTGCCTGGGTTAACAGGTTTATGAATCTTTGGCAGTAGATAGAATTTAGATTACGGGGTTCTTAAAAGATTGTCTTGTGGCTTCCGTGGGTAGAATGTCTTTGGAGACTGTTCTTGATAGCTTTTCTCACTAGTGGTAGTCTAGCTTAACTGTAGAGGTTTTAATGGGAATGTAGTTTGGTTGGGTCACAGAGTTGACGTCTGGCTTCCTTTTCATAGAGGGTCTTTATGCCAAACACACATCTCCTCCTTGTCTGCTCGTTTAATAAAAGTCTGTTCTCTGTTTCAGTTCACTTTGAAAGCTTGATGTTCAGCCCCCCCCCCCCCCCCGGTAAGATTGGATCTTTTCATCGGCGATGGGTTCAGGCTGGTTGATTTCTTGTTTGCTTTTTTCTATGTAGTAGTCAGAGCAGGAAACTGTCCATCCTTTAGGAGTTCCGTCACTCCTGGTGACGAGGGCAAAAAGCTTCCCTAGTTCATCCTGGCGTCAGTGTGGGTGGTGGATATAGAGAGCAGTTATCGAACGTAGGCAGCAAGGCGAAGACGGCGAAAAAAAAAGCGCTGACGTCGTACAGCGTGTCGGTTTCTATGAGTATGGGGCTGTAGTTGGACAAATTTCCAGACTAAGATAGTAATGTCGTTGGGATCAGTAAGGGTAGGCTGTAGGGATTGTGACTCAAGGGGTTTTTTCCACTGTAGTTGGTTTTCCTTTAAGAAGTAAAAGGTTGTTTCTTGGGTGAAAGTTTCTCAAGCTTGAAGATTTCCGATTTTTTGAAGGGAAGTATGAACTGACGCGTTGGCGATCTGTGTAGTTTGATAATCAGTAGGGAAGTGGGCTTGCTACACGGTTATCAAGCTGATTACCACAGATGGCATTTAAGGCGATCGTCAGTTGCATACCTCCTTCAAACAACGAAATCTTCCAAGCTTGAGAAACTTTAACCAAGAAACAACCTTTTACTTTTTAAAGGAAAACACAACTACAGTGAAGAAAACCTTGTTGTCACCAAACCTTGACCGCCCACCCTTTCCTGATGCCAAGACATTTACTATCTAAGGGTCTGAAATTTGGTCCACTAAGCCCATATCATAGAACCGGACACGCTGTACGACTGTCAGCGCTTTTTTCGCTGTCTTCGCCTTTGCTGCTACTTCCGATAACTGCTCTCTATCCGCAACCAAACTGACCCAGATGCCTAGGGAAGCTTTTGCTCGTCAACTGATTGGGATGGACTCTAAAGATGGACAGTTTCCTGCTCTGGACTTCTACATGTAGAAAAAAAGCAAACAAGAAATCAACCAGCTGAAACCCAGCTCCTATGAAAAGATCCAATCAACTCGGCTATGTAAACCACAAGCATTAAGTGAACTGAAACAGAGAAACAGACATGATTATTAAAACGAGCAGACAAGGGAGGAGCTGTGGTGGTTTGGCATAAAGACCTCTTTGAAAGGACGGCATATCAATCAGACGTCAACTCTGTGACCAACAAAACTACATTCCCCTTAAAACCTCACAGTTAAGCAAGACAACGCACTAGTGAGGAAAACTATCAAAGAACTAGTCTCCAAAGACATTCTACCCACACGGAAGCCACAAAGCTATCATTAAGAACCCTGTACATCTAAATTCTATTACTGCAAAGATTCATAAACTGATAATCCCAGGCCGACCTATTGTCTCAGCCGCTCCTGCCTACAGCTCAAGTCTCCAGTTCCTTGACCAGTTGTTTCAGCCTCTTGTCCAATCCTTGCCAACATTGTGAAAGATACCAATCACGCTCTACCGATCCTGACAAATACGTCTTCCCACAAGACACTGATACCGTATTCTGTTTACTATGGATGTTACTTCACTATCCCTAAAATCCCGCATCAAGATGGGCTGTCTGTTGTGAAACCTTTCATGACCCAGAGTTCCTTGAAAGTTGACACAACTACTATTTTACGTTGACAGAGCTGTCTTGACCCTTCAACCAGACTTTAGAAGTTCGGTGATGGTATTTATAATACAGACAAAGGGAGTTGCAATGGGGACACGAATGGGTCCATCTATTGCTTGCCTGTTCATGGGCTACGTTGATTCCCAGATCTTCTCCAATTTCTGGACACCTACCAGAAGTTCTTTAGAACGATTCATAGATGATTGCTTTGGCCATATTCGCTCCCTAAGCACGAACTTCTTGTTATTTTCAGTTTGCGAAACAACTTCCATCCATCCTCAAGGATTACCTATGAAATTTCTGACTCGTCCCTTGTTTTCTCGACATACTTGTCAACATCAGAAAGGCTCACGATCCCTATCTACAGTAATTATAAACCAACAGATTCTCATTGTACTTCTCTTCTCATCAGCCACCCACCTGATCCAAAGACAGCAGCCCTTTTTCCCAGTTCCTGAGGCTGCGAGACTCTGGCAGCTCAGACAGGGCTTTTGTGAAAGAGGCAACAACCATGGCTACTTTTTTCTTGCAGAGGCTACCTTTAGCCTTGATACAATCAGCCTGTTGGGAAGCGAAGCCAAGACCGTCAATTCCGAGCTGCCAAGCTCTCAAAAGCAAGATGCGGATGCTGTATGTAGAGACGGACGATCTTACTGACTGCCCTATCACCCACAACAACTTACGTGAAAAACAATCTGTGTCACAACTTCTCGATCCTTAGGAACGATCCAACACTGAAGATTACATTCATCCAACCTCACTTGTGGCTTTTCAAGAGGGACAAAAGCCTTGGTGCATCTTGTGATTGCTCGCCTTCCATTAACATACCCTTCTGCTCAAATGGCAATTTCCCTTGCAAGAAACCAATGTAAAACCTGTATTTTATTAACCTGCAACAAATATCCAAGGCCCCATCCGATTATAAGTTTCAGGTGAATCCCATTTTCACATGCCAACTCAAAATGTTGTCTATGTCCTGACCAGTTACCTTTTGTGTTGGCCATGATGTATGTAGGTGAAACATACAGATCATCAATGATCGCTTCAAAGAACACAGGGACCACATTCAGACAGGAAAAGAAACACAGTGGCAAAACCCTTTACTTCTGAAACACCATAACCTGTCGCGCTTCAGAGTGGCAAGCGCTTTGGTGCAATGGCCAAAAAGAGGGCCTGTACCGCAAATTCATGGAAAAAGGCCAGCTAATACAAGTTTGGCCTTTGAGTCCTTACGGACCATCAATGTCAGGGAATAAACTTGTTTCTTCAAGCGCAACCCCCCCCCCCACTTCCCCCCCCCTCTAGCTACCCCCCCCCCCCCATGTTTCTATACATGTTTCTTACCACCACCCCCTCCTTTCGCTGAAAACCACATCACCCAGATGATCCTCTCCTCCACCTCCCCCCCCCTCTCTTGGCCCACCCGTTTGTTGACCATATAAATACAGTTCACCTTTTCCCCACCCATCCCTACTTTTTGGCTGAATGTGGTCACAAGGGAAACCTGCCCGCTTCCCTACAACTCCAACACTTACTTCGTGACCAAGTGCTTACAGCACGACACGTGAAGACTTCTCAAAAGGTCCTTTTTTCTTTACCTTTATATTTTCAACTTCTCTATTTGTTTGAAACCTCGGGTTGACAAGTTCTGAACAGTTTATGCTCATTGACTGACTGGCAAGTTATTTTTTCCGAGTATAACCGATTGCTGTTAGTGGGGGGAAATAAGAAAAGTTTGCTTTTGACGTTTAGTAAATTTTTATTAGGTTGAATAGGCGCCCTCTAGTTGAAGATCGACTGAGTGAGAAGGAAGACGGGGAGAGGTGTGTACTGGGTTTTTTTCTTCCTCATATCACTCCATCACATATCGGTGGTATATTAGGCATTTTCAGCTTCTCAGTGTGGATGGTTTGGTTTCCTGGTCCTAGAAAAGTTCAGTTTACCGCAGCAGCAACTTCTTTACAGAAGAAGAGAGCACTATGCTATTATGCACCAAGCTCGACCTCAGAAGAAGAAGGACGGGGCGTGTGCTACATCTTTTTTTTCTTTTGACATCTTATCATTTCGTAACATATCGGCGAGAGAATGTAAATATTGCGGGTTCAAGACGCCCATCTTATTTTGCACCCCCCCCCCCCCCCCCCCTGCCCAATAATATTGGTTATGGGACAGGGCACCTTGCCGTCATCGCGCTGTGTCGTTGTTCCGGCACCGCAAAAATCTGCTTACTGACACGTCGTCAGGCTGGCCGAGCAATTGCTCAAAGGTCTGTGGTTAATTATTAATGGCCGAGTTCCGCGTGTCACGTGTGCATGTTAGCCAATTGACGGGGAGGTATGACGCCATTTCTACGGGGCCTTCCTCATTATCAGGGCAATGTTATAAGTGAACGGAGTGTTTTTAGCGCTCTCACTACACTCACACTAAAACTCATAGCTGAATTTGTGTGTGGAAGCTGGGCCTTCTTCACAAGAAACGCAAATGGATGGCTGGTTCTCAAGAAAAGAAGCCAAATGAGCATTTGCTGTATTAGAATGAGCAAAAAGCAATAACTATAGAAGCACAAAAAGTATATCAGGAAATGATTGTGTATTTGACAAATTGGAAGTGGCGAGCCTTGCCTCTAAAAGGGTCCGACCCAAAAAAGAGAGTTTTTAGTGTTTTGGAAACGGAAGGGAACAACTTGAACTGCAGTAAGTGAACTGGATGATTTTTTACGTGATTGTTTTGATAGAGAAACTTAATATGAGCCAATCGACGAAGGCGCTTTCCATGAAATGAAAATAACTGAAATTAGCCTATTTTGGTTTGAAGGCCGGTTTCTGAGATCAAAGCTTGAAAATGTTACACTCTTCGGCTATCTTTGCTTTTAGGCCATTGGTTGAAAGCACACAAACTTTTTAAAAAAATCTCCTCCAAAATGCGTTGGGATAATTATTTGAAACTGAAATTCTGATGGACCCAGGCTGTGTAGAAAACTGATGGAATTATCATTTTTCGTTTTTTTTATATCCAAAATTTCCCAAGTTGGATTTCGTTCACAGCTTGTATAGAAAAAGAATGTCATTTTAAAATATAAGCAAAGGACGTGGCTCTTCGGAGGGGACTTTGGCAAAGCGCTTACAAATCAATAGCCTGCTTCTCAGCTAGCTGGCCGCATGAGGCCAAAAATACTCCAGAACTTGTGCTATATGCCAACCCGCAGGAGGAATATGACTGAAAGGCCTCACAGGCCGAAAATAATACCTAAGGGAGGTAAACTCCTGCACCCCCACACACCCACCCACACACCCCACCCACCCACACACCCCACCCACGCATGCACGTCCCACTCCCACGCACGCATGGCCCACTCACGCACGCTGGTCCTACCCCCACCCCACACCACCCCACGCACGCACGTCCCTACCACACCACCCACCCCTACCACTCTACCACCCCCCACCCACGCACGCACGGCCTAACCACACACCACCCCCCCACCCCCACCCCCCCCCACCGCACGCCACCCACCTCACGCACGCACGCCCGCCTCTGCCCACACACGCAGCATACAATAAAAATTAATGACTTAAGCACGCTCTTCTACTTCTAGCTCTTAATAAATCAGAACAAACAAACTGGCTTCCATCTTGATTAGTTATTTTTACATCCCAATGATTTATATCTTACGCTACATAATTCTTTAAATTGGTGGTCTACGTCAAACGTATATAAACTGATAATCGCAAAACCCGCCCTAGTGGTGTAGCAAAACTTTAGGAATGGTAGAGGATAGCAGGGCAAACAAATTAGACATGTTTTTAAACTCTTGTAATGGACATAAAATTGGGTTCACGAGAAAAAATCAGGAAGTTTATTGCTTTAAATGATAAAATCTTCTCCTGTACTAAATTCTTATCTTTGCCACCGCTGTGAAAGCTTAAAATTCGAGACAGTTTTTAGGGTAAAGTATACTCTCTTTTTTCTTCTAGTGGGAAATTTACAGAATTGAGGTTTGCCTCGTTAATGTTAACAATTGTGAGATTCGCCTACCTTAAGTACTTTGTCAAGAACAAAAGTTGTAGTAGCCATCAGGTATTGTTATTGAGTTATTTGATTGCTTGTTCGCCATTATTAACATTAATCCAGTTATTCTGGGCCTTTTCAGATATGTTAGCCCACACGCAAACTTTAAACCCCAATTTCTTAAGGGCAACCCTATATTTACGCGCCTTGTGTCAATTGGTTTGTTACGAACACAGGTTTGTTGTGTTGGTTTATTATAGACGGGCAATCTTTTTTTTAACGATTTTTAAAACCCTTTCACAAAATGGAGCCTTAAAAATATAACGAAAGTGCTACCTACATGTCGAAGCGTTTTATACTCCCTAAATGTTAGACTTCAGCAATCTAACCATTTGCAGTAGATGAATATCATGGCTTCAAGTTAGACTTGTAAACCGCTAAAACATATTTAATGCCAATAAAGACATGATGAGTGCCTCAGCATGTCCTCTCGCCCTATGGTGTTTTACCCGAATCAGTAAAATTTTGCGTTTTACATGCGCAATACTGGCTGCGGTGTTTATCTGCCACCCTTAAACCCATCCTCATTTTTATAAGTTAGTATTTCACTAGCATTGTTAATTACAGTCAGACGCTAACTAATAACTGCATTACAAGTAGTCCTCCCTAACGACAACTTTTTCACGAGGACTTTTTTTTTATTTTTAATTTCGACTTTTAGCAGCTCGTTTTTTTTTAAAAGGAAAAAGCTTATTTAATAACATCCGACACGACCGCGACTACCGAGTTACCCCACCCACTCCCGAGGGTACCGGAATATATACTAAGCCATCCACCACACCACCGATAAGTCCAGGATTCCTAAAGTAAAAAGCCCGTATCATGAGAAAGCTACCAGTCATCACCATCATGGGGACAAAAAAAAAAACCCAATGCGATAAGTACTAGTAGTAGTAGTAGTAAGTAGTAGCAAAAAAGAAGAAGCCCACTACTTACTCATCATCATCATCATCATCATCATCATCATCATCATCATCATCATCATCATCATCATCATTCGAGTTATTACCAAGAAAGAAGAGGAGGTCGTCATTATAGACGCCTAATCCAGCCCACCGCTAATAAGTCCAGGAATTACCTCTTAATCCCCGAAAAGTAAAAAGCCCATATCATGACGTGATACTCCTTGAGTTTTGTCAAGTACCGATTCAGATTCAGATGAGAAAGCTCCCAATCGTCACCATCATCAGGACAAACAAAAACAATTTGATAAGTAGTAGTAGTAGTAGTAGTAAGGAGGAGCCCACTACTTACTCATACTCATCATCATCATCATTCGAGTTATCAAGAAGAAAAGGAGGAGGAGGTCGTCATTATAGAGGAGGCTCATAGCAGACGCCTAATAATAATTCCCTGAAACGAAAATACCTTCTAACAGCACACACACACACACACACACACGCACACGGCAGTGTCTGCGAGGATTTTTTTTTTCAAGAGAAAGTTGAACACGCTCAAAACAGATACAAACTTTTAAGTCGAACTAACATATTTTACAGTCATCATCATCATATCGGTGGCATATTAGGCATTTTCAGCCTTCTCAATGTAGGATAATTTACGGTTTTAGCGCGAGAAGTAGTGTTTGGTCTTATGCTCGCATAAAGCACACACATAAAGCACAAACGAGACAATATTTGTTTGAAACATCCGGCGAGACAAGTTCTGAACAGTTTGTGCTCATTGACTGACTGGCAAGTTATTATTCCGAGTATTAACGATTCTGTTAGTGGGGAAGAAAAAACGAAAAGTTTGCTCTTGACGTTTTAGTCAATTTTAATAGTTTGAACAGGCGCCCTCTAGTCGAAGATCGACCTGAGTAGAAGAAGACGGGGAGAGAGTGTGCTACTTTTTTTTTCTTAATCATATCATTTCGTAACATATCGGTGGCACGTTAGGCATTTTCAGCCTTCTCCATATTTTGAAGAAATGTTGACTGCTGTACCTTTTCCGTATAACTTGAAAATATAAAGGAAAAGGAAAAAAGGTACCTTTTGGAGAATCTTCAACGTTTCGTGCTGTAAGCATTGGTCAGAATGAAGGGGGTTTGGTTGGGGGGAAGCGGCATTTTTTTGTGACCACCACTTCAGCCAAAAAGGTGGGGTGGGGTGGGGAAAAGGTGAATGATTTTTATGGCAACAAAAGGGGTGGGGCAAAGGGGGGGGGGGGGGGGTGGGAGGGAAGGATCTTGGGGGGTTTTGTTTCCCGGGGGAAAAGGGGGAGGGGTGGTGGAAAGGGAAAAAAGGGTAAAGAAACGGGGGGGGGGGGGGGGGGGTACGGGAGGGGGGAAGGGGGGGTTGCAGCGGAGAAACAAGTTTACCCGATTGAGCCGTAAGGCCAAAAAGGCCAAGGGTTTTTTTGGGGCGGGGCTTTCCATAATTTGCGGTACGGCCCCTTTTTTGTCCTTGCGAAAAGCGCTGCCACCTGAGTGCACAGGTTTTTTTCAGAAAAAGGGTTTGCCACGGGTTTTTCTTTTCCTGTCAGAATGTTGTCCCTGTGTTTTTTTGAAGGATCTTTGATGATCTTTATTTTTCTCCCTACTACATCAGGGAACGGTACGGGCAGGACATAGACAACATTTTGGTTTTGGGCTGTGAAATGGGTTTTCACCTGAAACTATAATTGAGGGCCTTGGATTTTTTTGGGGGTAATAAAAGTACGGTTTTAATTTGGGTTTCTTGCAGGAAATTGCCGTTTCCCAGGGGGTATGTAGAATAAGGCACATCCCAAAAGATGGTCACCCGGCTTTTGTCCCTCTGAAAGCCACGTGGGGGTTTGGGTTAATTTTTCTTTAGGTGGGATCGTTCCTAAGGATCGGAAGTTGTACACGAAGTTTTCACGGTATGTTTGGGGGTGAAGGGAAAAGTAGACCCCGGCCCCGTCTCTACAGCACCCTTCTTTGCTTTTGAGAGCTTGGCACTGGGAATTGCTTGGCTGTTCCGGGGGCTGTTTTGATCAAGGCAAAAGGGGTAGCCTCGGCAGTAAAAAAAATAGCCAGGTGTCCCTTTCACAAAAGCCCTTCTGAGCTGCAGGTCGCGCAGCCTCGGGAACGGGAAAAAGGGATGCTGTCTTTGGGTTTGCAGGGGGGGTGAGAAAGAAAAGGTCGAAAGAGAATCTGTTGGTTTTTAAGACTGTAGTAGGGGGGACGTGGCCTTTCTGGTGTTGACAATTTGTCGAAAAAAGCAAGGGCGAGTCGAAATTCATAGTAACTTGGGGGGGATGGAATTTTTCGCAAACTAAATAAGTAAAGGTTCTTGTTTGGAGGGATTGCCAAAGCAATCATCGTGAATTTTTAAAAAGATTCGGTGGGGTCCGGGAAAGGGGGGAAAGATCGGGGATTAACGTAGCCCATGAAAGGCAAGCATGGTGGCCCCATTCGTGCCCCATTGCAACTCCCTTTGTTGTTGATAAAATTTCATCACCGAACCAAAAGGGTTTTTGGGGTCAAGAAAACTCGCAAGCGAAAATAGTATTTTGTTCAATTTTCAAGAATTGGGGGCTGAAGTGTTTTCACAGCAGCAGCCCATCTTGAGCGGGTGTTAGTGATGTGAAGAACACCCCTAGTAAACAGAAAACGGTTTTCCCCTGTTTTGTGGGAAGAGTTTGCAGGATCTTAGGCGTGTTGGTATTTTCCTTAGTTGGAAAGGATTGGAAAAGAGGCTGAAAAAAACTGGAAAGGGAAGGGGGAAACTTGAGCTGTGGGGCGGGGCGGCGAAAATAGGTCCCCGGGGGTATCGGTTTTATGAATCTTTGGAGTGGAATTTAGATGAGGGGGTTCTTAATAAAAGCTTTTGTGGTTTCCTGGGGGAATGTTTTTGGGGGCTAGTTCTTTGATAGTTTTCCCCTAGTGCTTGTTTTGTTTAAAGGGTGGGGTTTAAGGGGAATGTATTTTGGGGGGTACAGATTTGACGCTGGCTCCTTTTCATAGGGGTTTTTTACCAAAACCCACCACAGCTCCCCCCTGTCTGCCTTTTTTTTATAATAAGTTGTTCTCGGTTTCAGTTCACTTGCTTTTTGTCACCGGGAAAAAATTTGGTTCTTTTCATGGAGATGGGTTCAGCGGGTTTTATTTCTTGTTTCTTTTTCAAGTTAGTCCAAGAAAAAAAACTTCCATCTTTAGGAGTCCAGCACTCTTTTGACGAGGCAAAAGTTTCCCTAGGTCATCTGGGTCGTTTGGGTGGGGATGGAGCAGTTTCGAAGTAGGCAGCAAGGCGAAGCGCAAAAAAAAAAAAGCGCGAATCGTACGGCGTTGGGGTCTTGAGTTGGGGCTGTAGTTGGACAATTTTTCAGCCCCTTAGATTAAATGTCGTTGGCATCGAAAGGGGTGGCTGTCAGGGATTGTGACACAAGGTTTTTTCCAGGGATTGGTTTTTTCCTTTTAAAAAAGTAAAAGGTTGTTTTTTGGTGAAATTTTTTCTCAAGTTTGGGAAGTTTTCTTTTTTTTGAAGGGAGTATGCAATGACGGTTGGCGTCTGTGTATTTTGAATAATCAGTGGGGAAGGGGCTTGCAACACGTTTATCAAGCTGAAAACCCAGAGGCATTTAAGGCGATCGTCGTTGCATACCCCCCTTTCAAAAAAACAAAAATCTTCCAAGCTTGAGAAACTTTCCCCCAAAGAAAAAACCCTTTTTAAACTTTTTTAAAAGGGAAAAACACAACTACCGTGGAAGAAAACCTTGTTGTCACAACCCCTAAGCCAACCCCTTTCTGGCCCAACGACTTTTACACTAAGGGTCGAAATTTGTCCCACTCAGCCCCAAACTCTAGAACCGACCCGTACCGGGCGCGTTTTTTTTCCGTCTTCCCCTTTGCGCCTCTTCGATAACTGCTTCTACCCGCCCCCCAAAACTCCCCGGCCTAGGGAGCTTTTCCTCGTCACAGAGTGAGGGACCCCTAAAGAGGACATTTCCGGCCTGGATCTACTAAAAAAAAAGCAAAAAAGAAAAACCAGCTGAACCTTTCCTTGAAAGACCAACTTACCGGCTGAACAACAAGCTTAAGTAACTGAAACAGAAAACAGAATTTTTTTAAAAAGCAACAAGGGGGGACGTGGTTTTTGCATAAAGACTCTATAAAAAGGAACCAACTCAACCTTTACCCCACAAATCTTCCCTTTAAAACCTCTACAGTTAAAAAGAAACGCCAGTGAGGAAAATATCAAAAATAGTCCCAAAGCATTCTACCCCGGGAACCACAAAGCATCATTAAAGAACCGTACATCAAATTCTTCTACTGCCAAAGATTCTAAACCCGATAACCCGGCAACCTTTGCTCACCGCTCCTGCCCTACGCCAATCTCCCATTTTCCTTGCCCCGTTGTTTCGCCCTTGCCCAATCCTTGCCAACATAGTGAAAGTCCCAACACGCTTACAGATCCTGAACAAATCTTTCCCACAAGACACAAATCCGTTTCTGTTTTACTATGGATTTTTACTTCACTTCCCAAAACATCCCGCTCAAGATGGGCTGTTGCGTGAAACATTTCATGCCCCGGGTTTCCCTTTGAAATTTGACACAACAACTATTTTCCCTTGACAGAGCTTTCTTGACCCTCAACACTTTTGAGTTCGGTGATGAATTTTATCAACAGAAAAAAGGGATTGCAATGGGGACACAAGGGGTCCATTTTGCTTGCCTTTTCAGGGGTACGTTGAATCCCAGACTTTCCAATTTTTCCTGGACACCTACCAAAGTTTTTAGAAGATTCATCGTGTTTTTTTGGGCTATTCACGCCCCTAAGCAAAAATTTTCTTGACTTCATTCATTGCAAACAACTTCCATCCATCCCTCAAGCTTACCATGAAATTTTTTGACTCGTCCCCTTTCTTTCTCGACTACTTGTCAAAATCCCCGAAAAGGCTCACGATCCCTCCATACTACAGTACTTTTTAAACCCCCGATTCCATTCGTACCTTCTCTTTTTCTCCAGCCACCCACCGCTCCAAAACAGCACCCTTTTTCCCAGTTCCGAGGCTGCCAACTTGCAGCTCAGACAGGGGTTTTGTGAAAGAGGCAAAAACCATGGGTACTTTTTTCACTGCCAGAGGGACCCTTGCCTTGATACAACGCCCCGGAAAGCCAAGTCAATTCCGGATGCCAAACTCTCAAAAACAAAAAAGCGGAGCTGTAGAACGGACCAGCATATGACGCCCTATCACCCACACAAAACCCAAAAAAAATTCTGTGTCACAACTTCTCGATCCTTAGGAAAATCCCAAAACCCGAAAGATACATTCAACCAACCTCCACTTGTGGTTTCAAAGGGACAAAAAACCTTGGGGACCATCTTGTGCAGCTGCCTTCCCTTTACAACCCTTCTGCTCAAACGGCAATTTTCCCCTTTCAAAACCTAAAAGTAAAACCTGACTTTTTTAACCCTGCAACAACACCAAGGCCCCTCAGATTATAAGTTTCAGGGAAAACCCTTTCACAGCCAAACCCAAAAAGTTTTCTATGTCCTGACCTGTACCTGGTGTGCCAATGTAGTGGGGGAACTCAGATCACCAATGATCCTTCAAAGAACACGGGACAACATTCGACAGGGAAAAAAAACACCAGTGGCAAACCACTTTTCTTCTGAACCCAAACCTGTCGCACATCAGAGGGCACGCTTTGGCAATGGACAAAAAGGGGCCAGTACCGCAAAATTTTATGGAAAGCCAGTAAAAACAAGTCTTTGGGACTTTTATCCTTCGGTCAATGTCGGGGAAAAAACTTTTTTTCCTCAAACTGAACCCCCCCCCCCCCCCTTCCCCCCCCCCCGCTACCCCCCCCCCCCCCCCCCCCCCCTGTTCTATACCATGTTTTTCCCTTTCCACCACCCCCTCCCCTTTTTTCTGAAAACCCCCACCCAGTGATCCTCTCCCTCCCACCTCCCCCCCCCCCCTCTTTTCCCCACCCCTTTTTGACCATATAAAACAGTTTACCTTTTCCCCCCCCACCCCTACCTTTTTGGGTGAACTGTGGTCACAAGAAACCGCCCGCTTCCCCCACAACCCCAAACTTCACTTGTGACCAAGTGCTTACGCACGAAACGTTGAAGACTTCTCCAAAAGGTCCTTTTTTTTTTCCTTTTATTTTAACTTCTCCATATTTGTTTGAAACATCCGGGGTGACAAGTTTTGAACAGTTTTATGCTCTTGATGAAATGGGAAGTTATTAAATTTCCCAGTATAACGTTCTGTTATGGGGGGGGAAAAAAAAAAAGTTTGCTTTTGACGTTTTAGTAAAATTTTATTAGTTTGAATAAGGGGGCCCCCCCTAGTTGAAGATCGACCCGGGAAAAAAAAAGACGGGGGGGAAGAGTGTGCTACCTGTTTTTTTTTCTTCCTATATCACTCATAAATATCGGTGGGTTATTAGGCTTTTTCAGCCTTCTCAGTGGGAGGGGTTTTGGTTTTTCCTTTTCCAGAACAATTTAGTTTACCGCAGGCAAAATTTTTTACGAAGAAGAAGAACTAGCATTACGCCCAAGCTCGAAATCGAAAAAAGACGGGGGGTGGCTACATCTTTTTTTTCTTTTTGCTATTCACGTAAAAATCGGCGAGAGAATGTAAATATGCGGGGTTCAAACCGCCCCTCTTATTTCCACCCCCCCCCCCCCCCCCCCGCCCAATCAATATTTGGGATGGGACAGCGGCACATGCCGCCATGCGCTGTGTCGCTGTCCCGGCCCGCAAAAACGATACGACAGTATCAGGCTTTCCGCAATGCACCCAAAGGGCTGGGTTTTTTTATGGCCGAGTGCAGTGTGCATGTTCACCAATTGAAGGGGGGGTATACGCTTTTTTCACGGGGGGTTTCCCCATTATCCAGGGAAAAAGAAAAGTGAAAGGTGTTTTTTTGCGCTCTCACTACATACACTAAAACCATGCTTTTTGTGTTTGGGAAACTGGGGCCCTTTTTCCAAGAAACCGCAATGGAGCGGTTCTCAAGAAAACCAAACTGAGCATTTGCTGTATTTAGATGACAAAAAGAAAAATATTGAACCAAAAAATTATCAGGGAAAAATTTGTATCTTGAAAAAATTGGAACGTGGGACCTTGCTCTAAACCGTCCCCGACCCAAAAAAGAGTTTAAGTGTTTTGGAAACGAAGGAAAAAACGTGAAATGCAGTAAGTGAACTGGAAAAGATTTTTACGTGTTGTTTTTTAGAGAAACTTAATTATGAGCCAATCGACGAAGGGGGCTTTCATAAACGAAAAACATAACGAAATTACGCCCCTTTTGTTGAAGGCCGGTTTTGAAATCAAAGCTGAAAATCTAAAAACCTCGGGAAACTTTTCTTTTAGGGCCCTTGGCTTAAAGAAAAAACCCTTTTCAAAAAATCTAACCAAAAGCGTCCGGGATAATTTTTGAAAAATGAAAATTTTGTGGGCCCCAGGCGTTAGAAAACTGATGGGAAATTTTCATTTTGTTTTTTTACTATCCAAAATTTTTACAAGTTGGAATTTCGATCCACACTTGTAGAAAAAGAAAAGCTCATTTTTAAAAAAATGCAAACGACGTTGGCTTCCGAGACTTCTGGCAAAGCGATTTAAAAAATCAATAGCCTTTCCTCAGCTAGCTGCCCGCATAGGCCAAAAATACTCCCGAACTGTGCCACTTGCCAACCAGCGGAAATGACCTAGAAAGGCCCCCCAAAAGGGGCCCAAAATAAACTAAGGGAGGTAACTCCTGCACACCCCCCCCACACACCCCCCCCACACACCCCCACCCCACACCCCACACCCCCCCCCCACGCATGCACGCCCCCTCCCCACGCACCCATGGCCACCTCCCCCAGCAGGTCCCTACCCCCACCCCCCCCCACCCCCCGCACGCCTCCCTACCCCCCACCCCCCACCCCTACCCATCACACCCCCCACCCACGCACGCACGTCCCTACCCCAACACACCCCCCCCCCCCACCCCCACCCCACGCACGCACCCCCCCTCCCCGCAGCACGCCCGCCCTCGCCCCCTCACGCACGCATACACTAAAAATCAATGACTTTCAGCACGCTCTTCTACTTCTAGCTCATTAATAAATCAAAAAAAACAACTGGCTTTCCATCTTTATTTGTTTTTTTTAATCCCAAAGAATTTAATCTACCAATTAAAATTTTTAAATTGGTTTCTCCGTCAAAAATATATAACTGATAATCGCAAAACCCCCCCCCTAGTTGGTACAAAACTTTAACTGTAACGGGTAGCCACAAAAAAATTTCACATGTTTTAACTCTTGTAAATGGACATACAACATTGGGTTCACGAGAAAATCAGAAGGTTTATTGCCTTTAAATTGATAAACATCTTCTCCTGTACTAAATCTATAATCTTTGCCACCGCTGTGAAAGCCTAAAATTCGAGCCAGTCCTTTAGGGAAAGTATACTCTCTTTTTTCTTCTAGTGGGAAATTTACAGTAATTCTGAGGTTTGCCTCGTTAATTGTTAACAATATGTTAGATTCGCTAAGTACTTCTTTCAAAGAACAAAAGTTGTAGTAGCCATCAGGTATTGTTATACGAGTTATTTGATTGCCTTGTTCGCCATTAACATTAATCCAGTTATTCTGGGCCTTTTCAGATATGTTAGCCCACATAACTTTAAACCCAATTTCTCTAAGGGCAACCCTATAATTACCGCGCCTATTGTCAATTGGGTTTGTTAAGAACACAGGTTTGTTTTGTTGGTTTATATAGATGCGCATCTTTTTATAAACTATTTTAAAAACCATTTTAAAAAATGGAGCCTTTTAAATATAACGAAAGTGCTACCTACAATGTAGAAGCGTTTTATAATCCTAAATCGTTAGACTTCAGCAATCTAACCATTGCAGTAGATGAATATAATGGCTTCCAAGTTAGACTTGTAAACCCGCTAAATAAATATTTAAATCCGCCAATAAAGAATGATAGAGTGCCATCAGCATGGTCATCTCGCCCTATGGTGTTTTACCAGAATCAGTTAAATTTTGCCGTTTTACTGCGCAACTACGGGCTGCGGTGTTTCATATGCAAACCATTTAAACCATCCTAATCTTTTAGTAAGGTCAGTATTTAACTTTCATGTTTATTACCAGTACAGACGAATACTAACTGAACTACAAGTAGTCCTCCCTAACGACAATGCATTTAATCCATTTAAAAGTCCAATGGACAATAATGCATATGAAAGAATTTGCAATGAATTTAACATTAATCCTTCAACTGACTTTAGACAAAAGTTAGACCGCAATCATGGGTTAGGCACGTTGTATTTGTGGGGTGCAAACAGAGAATATAATTATGACTACTGACCTGGCCACACCTCTTTCCAACCAAACGCACAAGTTCGATTGGGATCCATAGAACAAAAACATCCTAATGCTTGGGCAACATTTATCTTAGATGGAAGTGAAGGCCTAACAATGCCAGGAGTGCAAAGACTTAATGACTCCATACGGACATACGTTTGGTGTTTATTAGGAGCACAAGCACAGACCAAGTCTAGCATACTAGATCAGTCTACAGGCTTTGACGCCAGAAAACAATTTCTAGCTAATTTAGAAGATGCTATTAACTCGGCTGTTGATTTGCCTGCCAGCATACAAAGGTATCAAGACGTTCTTGCACATGCTAGGTCAAAGGTTGACTTTGTTGTAGGTCATGGATTATACATGCTACCCTCTGACCTTAAACTACAGATGGGCATGATACAGAATTATAACAATGAAATCCTCATAGCTGGAGACGACCAAAACTTAGGACACAATCAAGGTTTAAACACAAGGCCTGCTCCATCTATTTTTAAAAAAAGTACCTAGCCCTGAAGAAAGCGATCTAGTTATAAGCACCCCACAGCCAGAAAGCAGTCCAGAAAGCACTCCGCCTATTAATGTACCTCACACTAACAGTCACACTAGCGAAAAGACAGCCCTTGTTGTATTTTTAACTTTTACTGGATTAGCCATACTTTATTTCACTAAAAATTAATCCAGCAGCTAGCACTCCTAACGTCCACAGATGGTCAGCCATATAACCAGCAACTTTGCCCATAGTAGACAAAACCCAACTAACAACACTACCTATTATGCCAGGCAGAGCATCAAGCGCTTTGGCTGCTAACTTCTTTAATAAGTTTGCTAGATGGTGTAATTGTTTTCTAATCCAACTTTTACCAGGCTGAGGTGTTGGAGGCGTTACTGGCCCTGTTGGCGCACTACCTGTTAAAGCATAAACGAGTGTAGAGATAGCAAACCCAACAGCCGTTAATATTATTGTAATCCCTTGTTCCCTGAACAGAGTCCTTATTCTTTCAGCTAGCGTAGTGTTTTCATAAAGTATTCTGTTTATAGTTTCTCTTATTCTGCTTGTTTGTGATGCTAGCTGCGCTCTGTTAGTAGACAGCACTTCTAACCTGGCCGCCCTTTGTAGCATTAAATCTTGTATTTTCTGCTGTATTCTAGCTTTTTCTTCTTGCCCTAAATTGTTATCATCTGCATCAGCGAGTTTATTTTTTTCTTCTTCTATCTCTCTATCCAGCTCACCAAGTTTTGCTAAATTGTTTGTTAGTTCACCCCTTATTGTACGTAGAGCCTCATTAAGCCCCAAGATTTCACGCATAGGCAATGGAGAATCTTCAATTGTTTTTAATTGCGTCTCCTCATTAAAACTCGTTTTAATTTCTGCTATTAGTTCATCTGCTGTTCGATTTAATTCTTGAAGAGGTATGTTTTGTATTTTAGATTGTGTTGGCAACTCTTGCCCTAAGTTCTGTAAACGACTAACGGCTTCGGCTCTAAGCTCTAAAAGGTTTAATTGTTCTGCCTTAGCAATAGGGAGTTTTCGCCTAATTGTGCTTAGTTTTAAAAACTTGTTTGGGTTTTGCTTTGAAGTAACCTTTGCGCGCTCTCCTGCACCAGTTCTTATATACAAATGCCCGCCATCTTCCTCAAAATCGTTAGAATCAAGCACGTCTGGTAGCTCTCGTCCTATGCTTCTATAGAATGATTCAATTCGCTGTCGCAATAGTTCTTGACGTTGTCTAGGGAGTAAAGACCCCGCTCCTTCAAGCTCTTCTTGCAATGAAGGACCTAGTTCTTCTTCATCTTCTTCTTCAACAGGATCAATCGGGTCATAATCTTCATCCATTTTTTTTATTTATATTCTTTTTTGTTTTATAAAAAATGAACTCATACGGTTGTGACCTCGATCCATACAGAAAAGAGAAGGAACCCCATGGCGTAAAAGGTATAAGGCAGACTGTAATTAGTGTAAATACTCCATCAACAGTTCAACCTGGACAAGATTTAACAGTCAAGTTCCCCGATCTTGGCGCTGATGATGTTATAATGCCAGGCACTGCTAAACTATCATTCAAAATAGATATTACATCGGCAGATCCTAATGCTACTGTTGTTGCTAATTTAGGCAGAGCAATCGTTAAACATATGGTAATCAAACTGGAGGGCACAGAAGTCTTTATACTAAACGAGGCAGACATTTTTGCCCTCTATTCTGATCTATGGCTGCCTAAAAAAGAAAGAAAAGAGAAAGTTTATCAGGGAATACAAAGCCCAAACGGTCTTAAGCACAGGCTTAAAGCGGAGGATGCAAAGAATGAGGTTAAAGATGAGGCAGTAGCAGAAGCATTTGGCAACAGATTCTGCATCCCTCTAGATTTTGAGCTGTTAAAGACGCATATGCCATATTACCAAGGCGCACTAAAAGAAAAACTCAGTTATGTTCTGACATTTAATCCTAGCGATTCTGTCATTCTGTCTGAAGATCCTTTAGCCAAATACACAGTTAGTGACATCTCTCTTGAGTTTGATGTTGTTACTAACCCCGAACTGGCAAGAACAATCTTAACCCAGTATAAAAATAAAACAGTTATTTATTATGAAAGAGTTATACACTCCATTACAGAAAATAGAAACAAGCGGACACTCTCTGGAACATACATCTAAATCAGTCTCTGAAGTCTTTAAAAGGAATTTTGTTCTTATTTACTGAAGAAACAACTCCTTTTCAGAGAGAATCAGAAGCGTTTTATAATCCAAAAATTGAGAAGGTTGACTGTGTAATAAATGGTAAGTCTGATCAGTTGTATTCAGGCGCGGACTTTTACCTCACCAACACTTTGATGAAATAAGAAAGTTGTTCGCCGGAGGTAGGCAAAGAGATCCTGCAGTTGATCGCGCATGTAAAAAACTTCGCCTTTATGATGTAAGACTCGAAGACTACTTGATAAGTAAATATGGGCTGTGGCTGGATTTTAGATCCACATTTGACAACAGATTGTTTGGAAGTGGAGAAAGGATAGGGCAAGATGGTATACAAATAAATATTCGCAAGAAAGCAGACGGAAACGCCCCAATACAAATGCATGTTTTTATGGTTTGTGATGCTCAGTTAAACATTGAAGAAAACAGACTAAAAGACGTAGCTTGTTAAAATGTAGAAGAAATATTCTAATAAAAACAGATGGATAGCTTGAAGTTTCTGCCAAAAGATCCGCACTGTTCTCTTATCTGCGGGATTACAGGGTGTGGGAAAACTGTCTTTGTACTTGACTTGTTACAAACAATATACAGGTTTCATTACGAACACATTGTTATATTCTGCACAACCATTAAGCACAACAAGTCTTACAAAGAAAGGAAGTTTATTTGGACAGACGATAATATATTTCTAGTTGATCCTAGTGACAAACTGAGCGACTGTTTAGAACATTACTATAGACTATTTGAGGGAACTGAAACCCTGTTTATTATTGAATGACTGTTCAGCCGAACGAGACATTGTTAAAAAAAAGAAAAGCTCTGTCAAAGCTAGCCTTTAGTGGTCGCCACGCCTTAGTTTCTGTGTGGCTCTTAACTCAAAAATACAATGCTGTCTTAAAAGACTTTCGATCGCAGTTAAAATCGGTTGTATTATTTTACACTAAGGACAAAGATAGTTTTGAAGAATGTTTAAGTGAAAATTATATAATAAGGGACAAAGATGAGTTAAAAAAAATAAAAGAGCAGTTAGAAACATCTAAGCACGCTAAGCTATGCTTACGGACTGACCCCCCAGTTCAATACGTTGTTTATTGTAGATTGTTTATTATTAATTGCTTTAAACAATTTATTTATTATAATTTTTATATTATATAAAAAGAATGTCTCGGGGGCCAGAACCAAAAGCGGAGCTAGCTCCTAAATGCGTTGCAGTAGAGTTAAAAGACCTAGCAGACACAACTGAGTTTGATCTAATAGGAGTTCCAGGAAATGTTTATGGATTTGAGTACACAGATGATGGGGTTTACAAACGAACAGAAATTGAAGACAAAAAACGTCAGCAATATCCAACCCTAGAAGAGATAAGAAATTTAAGGGCTAACGATTTTGGCAAACATGAATACAAACTTCATAAAAGAGAATGCTTGGGCGTTGCTTCCTGAAATTGCTTGGAATTTAAAGTTTGAACTACGAAGCCCCAATGTATACTATGATAAGAAAAACAATTTTAGAAAAGCTTTGAATGCGGGCCCCACTCTTGTTAGCCTAGTTCCAGGAACACAACAGAAAAAAACAGATTGAAATAATTAGGCAGGGTTCTGAATATAAGCTACAGAGAAAGAAGTCCTTTGCTGAAGTGGGGGGCGACACTGTTGGTTTAGAATTTACCCCAACGCTACAGGTACTACCTAGGCAAATGACGATGATTTTTCGCTTATTTATTACTCCGAGGGAGGGAGATACTAGTTTGCCAGAACATACGTTAATCAGAGGCATACAAATAAAGGCCGAAAACTTGGATGCTCCTCTTAGGCTTAGTATTGCCATTACTAAAAACGGGGATGAAATAAACACCCTTACATCATCTGACAAGGTTACTGTGATGGTTGACAAAGACAAACTAACAGTACTCGACTTTATTTTCATTAAGTATGTTGATTCTATTGCGTTTTACTCTGTTAATGAAGTACTGCCAGAAGGATTAATAAGAAGATATGTATAAGATTAATTAATAAAATAATCTTGATTAAAAAATGGAGGTCCAACAGTTTAGGTTAGAGCAAATAACTGAACTTCAAAAGGAAATAGAAATCGACTTGGATAAGTATAGAGTTACTAGAAAGAAATATGCTAAAGCTTTAAATACTCTTTCTTATGTAATTACTGGCTCATCAGCTGTAGCTAGCGTAAGTGCTGGGTCTAGTGTTGCTGTTTTAGCCACTGGGGTCGGGGCGCCAGCCCTTTAGCATTAGGAGGTCTTGGTTTAGGTTTAGGTGCCATGTCTATGATTGTAAGTGCTGTTTTAAAAAAATTAACTCCTAAATTACAAACGCACACTGCCATTGTAGCCCTAGCATCAGCAAAACTTTGTTCATTAAGATTAAGAATAAGCAAATCATTACAGGATGAAAACATTACAGACGAAGAATTTCAGAAGCTTATGGCTGATGGTGAGGATTACAGACGACAAAAAATTGAACTTCAAAGGAGTGGAGAAAGACTTTTACTTCACGACAGGTAGACACTGATGCAATTAAACAGAACATTGAAAAACAAACACACGATCGGTTAAACCCAAAATAGGCTAAAAAAAAAAAAGTTTAACAAACACTATTTTTTTTGTTAACTTACTGTGTTTGGCGGGACAACTTGCAGCTCTTCACGAACAAACGATCTTTTAGGGGCAGGCTTTTTAGACGAGAGAGTCTCTCTTAAATAATATACGGGAGGGGTTGTTTTCATAATTCTTTCAACTTCATATACATCTACGCTCCATTTAGGATCTGTAGCTCTAATTCTAACATCACCTTCCGCCTCTCCAGGAGCATACAGGTATCTTACTTTTAACCCAAACGGCAAGAGTTTTTGAGTCCCCGGTACATCTTCAGTAATGCTAATTTTTTTTAATTTGATTGCGTTTACTGGTTTCAACCCTGTTGCTTTAAATTCTTCATTGTTCATGGCACGTAAGACTGCTGGCAATCTCCTAACCCATTCTGTGTTGCGCGTTCTGTCCATAATTTCTCTGTGATATTGATAAGTAAACAGGCGTTCAGCTAGATTCTTATTAAAGTTTTCTACTAAGGCTTGTGATCGATGGTTGCCTGGGATCCCTCTCTTAACTGTAACATGAGGTTTTAAAAACAGTTGGTTTACAGAACCTTTAAACTCTTTTCCATCATCAACTTGAATCAACCTAGGATACTTTAATGGAACTCTCATGTATATTTGTTGTAAAGCTACAGCCACAGCCGTTGAGCTTTTATCCGTTAAAGGTTCAGCGTCTTTGTATCTTGAAGCCATGTCAACAACTGTCAGAGCATACTTAAACTTTTTCTTCTAACTTTGTCATGTGGAAGATACAGCAAGTCCATCTGGTGGGTGTCATTTGGAACTGAGTTAACAAATCGAGGCCTTATTATTCTTTTTGGAGCAGGCAGATATATTTGCCAAATTGCTTGTTTTGAAAGCCAGTCTGTCGCATCTGATTCAGACACTCTAGCAGCTTTACTTAGTTTTTCAATAGCTGTCTTTCCTTTCCTATACCCTTTAGGAGAATAACATATTTTGTACTTGTCCATAAGAAGGACTGTATTTTAATTGGATTTTAAATTGTTTGTGCAAGAATAATTATAGATTGCTCCCATAGCACCCACAATAAAACCATTTTCTGCTATTTTCTGTTCTTCTGATGGTTCATAAAAGTCAGACAGTTCTGGCGGTGGTGATGTTAAAAACTTCTTTCCTGTCACTAAGTAATACTCATTCATTGCCTCATCAACGTCTGTAAATGTGTGCTCTGCATGACCCTGTTCCCTTAACTTTTTATTAATAAAGTCTAAGTGAGCAATTCGTCTTTTCTCGTAAGCATCTCTTGCCTTAGCTAAATCTTCCATTGCTTTGTTATGCCTTGCTCTTTCTTCATCAGACCTCAATTATTTTACTAAACATATAATTGCTTCCAGAGAAGGCCAAGGCATTAACAATAGCTCCTCCTACCATCATAACTACTCCCGCCATCTTTTTATAAATCAATATTTTCTAGATTAATCTTTCTAATGAACTAATATTTTCTGGGATAATCCCTGTGTAACACGAAAGTCTTTTGACGCAATCCCTGCAGTAATTACAACTATAACCTTAACAACGTCCTCAATGTCTAACCTTCCTAGATCCGCCGGCTTCATTTTAAACATGTTTTTTGCTTGCACGCTATAGCCTATACTAAGGCCGCTAATCACAGCAGAGTGGTAAATCGTATTGATAATCTTTTTTTCACTCATCTTTTTATTAACTAAAAAAATAATTAAAATAATCATAAAACGAAAGGCTGTCTATGTGCTTTTTAATCAAATAATTTTTTTGTTGTTAAAGCTAAAAATAAGGTTGCAACTAGTTTTGGCGAATCTTCTATCTTTCCCATGTTGGGCGGTTTTATTCCTAACAAACATTTTGCAAGGGTTGAATAGACTATAACACCGACGATAGGCACTGCATAATTAACCAGCGTTAAACTCATGGTTTAAAAGTATTATATTATTTTTTATCGCTTTTTAAAATGGATTGTGACGAACTATTAAAGTGTGAGGAGCAAGCAGACTACTCAGCAGACAACTGCCATAAAGAAAGATTATACTCTCTAGCTGCGTGTGGGAAAACTAAACAGTATTTAGTGTTGAACTAAGTATTGAACAGATCCAACAACTGTCTACTTCAGACGTTGAAAAGTACTATGCTAGGTACGAAGCGCAGCTAGGGTCAAAAATGGTTAGATCGGTGGGTCAGACAATGATTAGTTTTATATGCTAAGTTAGTAAGTAAGATGGCACCGGTTGATTCAGAAGAAGATTTAAAATATGACTTATCACAAGATCCGGTTTTAAACAAGACCCTAGAAACTCTTGCATGTGACATGTATTACAAATTTGGGACTATGTTATGTCCATTCCTCATGGGATTAATTACTTTTAATCAGATTAATTTTGATTATATTAAATTTAATCGCAATAAAAAAAAGAGCGATCAGGAGAAGAAGACACCGCAGGACAATCCGCAGGACAGACCGCAGGAGCAGAATGCGCCACAAGTGAATGTGCCGCAAGTGAGTAGTGTTACTAAGACTAAAAATCCTGGACGTATTGAGGCTGGGCGTAAACTAGCTGAATGGAACAGACTGCAAAAAGCAAACCAATCAACAAAACAAAAATTGTTAGATAGTAATACAACATCGCCACCAGCAACAACAATCCAATTAACAACAACACAATCACAAACAAACGATAAGATGTATTATTATGTATTGGCTGCTGTTGTTGTTGGTGGGGGAGTTTTAGCATACAAATGTCTAACACCATACTTAGCAGCAAAGTCACAAACACCCACAATCCCAGTAAAAGAAGAAGAGTCAGCTTCTGCAAAAAAAGAGCAACCTCCTGTTGTAGACCCATTTTCTATGTAATAGTTTTTAAGTACTAAATAAAGTACAAGTTAAGAACTAAATAAGTACAAGTTAAGTTAGTTATAGAAAGTACTTTTCAAGTTAAGTGCAAGTAAATTACAAGTTAAGTGTAAGTAAATTATAAGTTCTTGTTAAGTAATAGTTAAGTTCTTAAGTAAGTACTAGTTAGGTTCTTAAATAAGTACTAGTTAGGTTCTTAAGTTAAGTACTGGTTAGGTTCCTAAGTTAAGTACTAGTTAAGTCAGTCAAGTTAATCTTTTAAAGTTCTCCAATGTCCTTGTCACGACCGACCCCTGGAGGTCTGCCCTGACAGGATCGGTCTAGATGGGAGTGAAGGGAGTGACTGACCTCACACGCCTCGCAAGAGCCCACACAAGAAAGATTACGATACAACACCCCATTTATTCACATCAACACACGCAATCACAAATAAATATTTCAACACACGCACCATGCACAATCACAATCAAGCATTCCAACACACATAACATGCACAATCACAATCAAGCATTTCAACACATATGACATGTACACAATTATAAATAAACAATTCCAGCACCCATCCCTTTCCCTGTCATGTAGTGGCCTCACACCCTTGCCTCTCCAAAGTCTACTGGGAGCACCTTGTCGCACTAGGTGCCCCAAACCGGGTCGGTTCTTGAAGAGAGTCGTGCAAGGCCGACACCCTTGACACACACAAACAGACGGAGGAGAGCGCGCCCCGTGGGACGGAGCGTTGTTGCTGGAGGTCCTGGACAGGGATTAAGACCGTCCAGCCAAGTCCACGGGCCTTTCCACCAGTACGTGGCCTCAACCAGTGCGCGGTCCCAACCAGTGCGTGGCCCCAACCAGTGCGCATTACCAACCAGTGTGCGGTCCCAACCAGTGCGCGTTACCAACCAGTGCGCGGTCCCAACCAGTGCGTGGCCCCAACCAGTGCGTGGCCCCAACCAGTGCGTGCTCCGGGTGAAGCCCCCGGGAGGAGGGAAAAGGTAACAGCTAGGAAAGAAGAAAGGCGGGTACTGGAACCCGCAGTCAGTACAGTCTGACCCATGCTGTTAAACCCTAACAGCCACTCGCATGATGGGGGAGGGGAGGTCTACTAAACACACCAACAACACCAGCTCAACACAGACCCGAGCATAACACAGCAAACCAACCAAATCAGGAATGTTCGTTAAAGTCTTCTCATACGAAGCAGGTAAGAGACTGCATTAAATTAACAGGCTATAAAACAAATATGAATTATCTTCATCCTTCTCTCACTCACGTTTAACATTTTCCTTTCTTAGGAACTGAACTAATAGAGTAACCATGGCTTTACATCTGCCACCACATTTGCAAATAATAATAATTCAATCGCACAATTATGCACACATTTTATAACAACATTTCAAAATGACACAATTCTCCAACCACGCATCCAAACGACTAATCATGCGTACGCACGCTCGCAAACATAAAACTCTCGTTCCCCTTGCACGCACAAACAGATGGTGGCCGAAGAATGCGAGACCGGCAATTGTGACAGGGGCGGACGAGCGAGACCAAGCAAGTACCAACCCTGAATCACCAGGTTCTTCCCCATCCCCGCCGACTACCGCATCACCAGATGCATAAAAAGGAGAAAGACTTTTGGATATAATTTTTACTGGCCAGGTTAAAGATTGAATTAACCAGAAAAAGTGGTCTCAAACAATATTTCTTTCATAATTTTGAAAACAAAAGAGAATTGCGCAAATGAGAAGAATTAGCCGGCTAACAACAAAAAAGCAGAACAAACAAACCACGAAACTGATGCTTACCAGCTACCCGTGGGTGACCCAAGTGGCGGGTCAAGCGACTCTCTCTGCCCTCTGTCCAGTCGAGAGGACAGCAGCGCAGATGCGGAAAAGAGATGAAGTGATGTCTCTCTCCTACAGGCCGACTGTAGGAAATGAAGGTACCGACTGTACCTTCGACGATAAGGTGAAGAACCAAGACCGGAGCAGGCGCTCCCAGAGACATCTTCCGCTCGAGTGAAGAGAAAACCTGCCTAAGCGATGGCGGCCAACATGCCACGCTACGTCACAGTGAGGATACCTCAAGCCTAAGAGGAATCTTGCACGTGCGGCAGGTGAAAAGACAGGTGAGAGGCCGATAGACAGCAGGTTCAAGAGAAAGGTACCAGCCACCCGTGAACCTGCAGGATGAATTGCACGGGCAGTGGAATTAGAGAGAGAGAGAGAGAAAGTAAACCTAACCTGAGCTGAACGACATTAAGGTGCAGACGCACCACAAGCCACATTAAAGGACGGATACACGACAACAGCAACGACAATAAATAAATGAATAATTCCACCCCCCTAGACGGGTCAATCGTCATAGGCCCTCGTGACAAACTCGTGACAGTCCTACAGCATATGAAAACTCAGGACTAACGTAAGTTCTCTTGTTATTGTTAGAGACTAGCGATTTCTTGTTAACAGCAGTTGTGTTTACTTGATGAAGAGTAGAGTGCAGATTAACATTTGTGTGATGAAATACTTTGTTTTCAAAGAGAGCCTGCTTATAGTTATCGTGAGATATTTTTTTTTTGACAACTTCTTTACTTATGCCTTTAGCCTTCTTCATTACAGAAGTCTGGCTAGCAACGCTATACATCTTCGACCGCAAACCAACATATTCTTTGATAACTGTCCCATTAAGTTCATCCTTCATCTTTCCAATCACTTTCTTGTTAACAGTTGAATGTAAAGGACTGTCTTTTGGATAGTCGCATGTGTCGTACCACCCATCAGTTCCTTTAGCCACTTCTGTTTCTAAATCCTTATAGAAGTCTTCTGTGGGGACGTCTAGAATAAAAGAGTCAGTGTCTGTGTAAAGTACTCTTGCTTCTGGGTACTGCGATTTAAAGTAGTCGTACAGAAATTCTAACATCAATAACTTTGACAACTCTAATACGGTAAAGCTGATAAACACTGGCTTGTCCAACTTAACATCCTTTTTCTTCATCATAATACCAACCAAACTGTCGTTAAATCTTCTAAAGTCTTGATAGTTAGGTTTAGAGGCAAACTTAATTGCTTGGTTTTTTTGTAACTAATTTCACATCTTTACGTTTGTGCGATTTTCCATAGTTTGCGAAAAAGCTGTTGTCATCAGTTTAAAGAAGCTTTTCTGAAGCATCAGGGCTGGGTTCTAAGATCAGTATTTCTTGATGTAGGCCTCATAAAGGCTTAGATCCAATAATTATCTGTTTATCTTTTAGTAAAAGTAACTTTCACTATTGTGGATTCGAGTTT